>JASANA010003714.1:0-28667 GCA_030248095.1 Ptycholaimellus sp. GST1_10
TCCCGCATTCTCTGACTCTGCTCTGAGTTGCTTCCAATCACATATCCATTGCTTTTACTCACCTCAATCAGTCGCTGCTGAGTGCCTCCACCTTCACCAGCAACGGGGGCAAGGCCAGTACTACTGAGCCTGGCAGTCCTGAAGAAGCCACCGCTCTTATGCCTGCCCATTCAAAATCCCGCATTCTCTGACTCTGCTCTGAGTTGCTTCCAATCACATATCCATTGCTTTTACTCACCTCAATCAGTCGCTGCTGAGTGCCTCCACCTTCACCAGCAACGGGGGCAAGGCCAGTACTACTGAGCCTGGCAGTCCTGAAGAAGCCACCGCTCTTATGCCTGCCCATTCAAAATCCCGCATTCTCTGACTCTGCTCTGAGTTGCTTCCAATCACATATCCATTGCTTTTACTCACCTCAATCAGTCGCTGCTGAGTGCCTCCACCTTCACCAGCAACGGGGGCAAGGCCAGTACTACTGAGCCTGGCAGCCCTGAAGAAGCCACCGCTCTTATGCCTGCCCATTCAAAATCCCGCATTCTCTGACTCTGCTCTGAGTTGCTTCCAATCACATATCCATTGCTTTTACTCACTTCAATCAGTCAAACGAATGAAATTAGCAAAGAAAATCATGCAAATGAGCCTCTGGGCTTGAACTCCGAAGGTAAAGTCATGTCGGCAAAAAAGTGAGACATCCATCCAGTTAATGTAATGATGGCCAGAAAGATGAAGCAATGGGAGGGTGACTAGGGGCGATGATGGCGGTGCTGACGGAAAAGGCGCTCTACAGCCTTGGAATGGGTGGCGTGGGCGAGGAGGACGGGACTGGGCGGCGGCTTGGCTGGCGGCACTCGCTTTGACACTCCTCGAAGCCTCACAAATCACGCATTTCCATCTCCATCCTCTGCTGCTAATTGACAAGCTGATGCTGCTACATGAGCGGATGCTTGGCAGAGCCGACCCAGCGAACTGTGCTCTCCGTCTCCGTGGACCGCTCTAGCATCTGCAGAGCGGAAGGACTCGTTGGAGAAGGGAGTGAAAGGTGGCGTTTGCCTGGGCTTTGGCCTGACAGGAGGCGTGACGCTGCTTCGTCTTGGCACCGGAAGTTTGTGTTGACTTCTCGCTTTTCAGCTAGCAAATCGCACACCTCCTCCATTGAATAGATGGGTAACAAAGAAACCTTAGCCTGTTTTCTGGTGCTCAGATATGCCTCCAGCGATTCAGGGCCAACGCTAGCCGGAAATCAGCCGTAAGCTAGATGGAAAACTTGGGTCAAAACTGGGTACCTTATCGAAAAGGATATGCAGAAAGGAGACGAGCGAGGCAAAAGCAGGCCAGATTGCATGGCCAGGGCCTCTGAGTTGTAACTGAAACTTTCACTAGTTTCTTCAGCCGCTAAGGCCAAAAAGAAGACTGACGAGAATGTGTGGCTGGAAAGTGTGAGTATCGAAAAGATGCGTGAGATCAACGGCGCCGGCGACGATGGCTTTCAGCTCTACATTCGGTTGCGCTGGGAAGAGAAATCCCTCCGCATCACACTGCCGGAGTCGATGCATCAGATTCGGCTGCAAGCATCTTCACACCTCCTTTTTTCACCCACCTGCTGGATGGAATGAACCGTAGCGGCGATGGCAGCGGGTGGGATGAGGAAGATAGGGCTGATGCTCGTGGCCTGGCTCCCCATCGATACCAGCAGCTCATCACTTCAGCAATCCCCGTCTTTCTGTGGCAAGGAAAGATGGGAGGAGGATGCGGGGGAAACCGGTGTGTAAGGTCGGAGGCGAGGAGATCGAAGTGGGCAGATTTGGCTTTCTGCTCTGTGGAGAGGACGCGATTGAGGTGCTCTGGCGCGAACCAGTCATAGCCCTGGGATAGCTTGCTTTGCCAGCGAAGATGAGAAGGGTGAGGGAAACTTGGATGGCAGTGAATTTGGGCTTCACTTCGGCAGGGGTGGGGCTTACTGGAAAGACGTCGGAGTCCGACACCTCTTCTTCACAGCCCCAATCCATTTGATAATTTTATGCCCGTTAGTTTTTATCACTGCCTCCACCTTTCTAGGCTGGCTTCAGCCACGCATGTTGTGCCTTTCTGAGCTCTTGTGGCGCTCGTTTGAATTATAGTTCAATTAGTCTTTAAAACGGAGTTAAGCTATCCTGCATTATTGCTGCGAGGGAAAATAATTGATTTTTTTAATTGTGTAAAGCTAGCTGGGGAGCTAAATACAGAATTTTTGCGGATTCTAAAAATATACAACACTTCAAAGCACCTCTCTAATGCATGGCTAATATTATGATGTTGTAAGCTGAGGAGGTCAATGGGGACGCAGCAGACTCTGTTTCAGCTTGATCAGGGTATCCTTCAAATCATTTCCATCTCCATGAAGGCAACAAAATGCAGCTGCAGACGGGATAAACCCTTTCTTTAAGCACCTCTCTAATGCATCGCTAATATTATGATGTTGTAAGCTGAGGAGGTCAATGGGGACGCAGCAGACTCTGTTTCAGCTTGATCAGGGTATCCTTCAAATCATTTCGATCTCCATGAAGGCAACAAAATGCAGCTGCAGACGGGATAAACCCTTTCTTTAAGCACCTCTCTAATGCATCGCTAATATTATGATGTTGTAAGCTGAGGAGGTCAATGGGGACGCAGCAGACTCTGTTTCAGCTTGATCAGGGTATCCTTCAAATCATTTCGATCTCCATGAAGGCAACAAAATGCAGCTGCAGACGGGATAAACCCTTTCTTTAAGCACCTCTCTAATGCATCGCTAATATTATGATGTTGTAAGCTGAGGAGGTCAATGGGGACGCAGCAGACTCTGTTTCAGCTTGATCAGGGTATCCTTCAAATCATTTCGATCTCCATGAAGGCAACAAAATGCAGCTGCAGACGGGATAAACCCTTTCTTTAAGCACCTCTCTAATGCATCGCTAATATTATGATGTTGTAAGCTGAGGAGGTCAATGGGGACGCAGCAGACTCTGTTTCAGCTTGATCAGGGTATCCTTCAAATCATTTCGATCTCCATGAAGGCAACAAAATGCAGCTGCAGACGGGATAAACCCTTTCTTTAAGCACCTCTCTAATGCATCGCTAATATTATGATGTTGTAAGCTGAGGAGGTCAATGGGGACGCAGCAGACTCTGTTTCAGCTTGATCAGGGTATCCTTCAAATCATTTCGATCTCCATGAAGGCAACAAAATGCAGCTGCAGACGGGATAAACCCTTTCTTTAAGCACCTCTCTAATGCATCGCTAATATTATGATGTTGTAAGCTGAGGAGGTCAATGGGGACGCAGCAGACTCTGTTTCAGCTTGATCAGGGTATCCTTCAAATCATTTCCATCTCCATGAAGGCAACAAAATGCAGCTGCAGACGGGATAAACCCTTTCTTTCAGCAGCGATTCGTACTCCTCCATCAGTGTTGCACCGCCATTCTTCTCCTCCACACTGTCCGTCAGCCCCGACACCAGCTCTTCCCTACAATTCTTCTTCACCTCACCAAATAACCGAATTAACCAATGCCAACTTTCGCTTCTGCAGCAACTGGTACTCCTCGCGCAGCGTCAAGAATGCGTCTGCCATCTGAATCCCATATTCCAATTCAATCCCAACCATGCCCTATATTTAGGCACGTACCTTGCAATGGTCTTGGTAGATGCGGAGGGACTCAGGATGGCTGCGATCCGGCTCCACGGGCTGGAACTGTGCGTCCAGTGATGAGTAGGGGGAGGTGTTGAGGGGGAGGCGAGCAGGGCGCTCCCTGGGCAGCGCCAGATGGGAGGTGGAGGAGGATGGCTGGAGGTGGAGGTGTGAAGGGTTGATGGGGTGGGAGCCGGTCCGAGTGTGACCACGCAGCCAGGGTGCGGCTAGACCGGGCGGCTGGGAGGTGCTGGGCTTGGCGCTCTGGGCCAGCTCCGTCATCGACATCGACTGCGATAGACCGCCGCCTTGGAGAGAAGCTGGTGGGTCTTCCACCACGGGACGCATCTGACAAAGCTGCTGCTCGATTAGGGCTATGAAAGGAAGAGGGCCACCTTTGGCTCTTGGAGAGGGAGGAGAGGGACGGGATCTCCCTCGGTTTCTAGGTCGCCTAGAGTAGAGGTGTCGTAGGTGCCCTCTAGAGTGCCCAGTGTTCCGGCCTCTGTCACTGTCATGTCCATCTCTGTGCCCTCCGACAGCTTCAGTTCTATAAATCCTAAGCATTAGTTATTCTACCAAGCTAGCAAAGTAGAACTGGACCGTCATCCCAGTTGGTGTCCACGACGCTGAAGTCGATTGGCTCGTCTTGGTGTTCAAAGAACTGAGAATAAATCCAACTGCTTGGACAGAAAGGATGGTAGAAATAAGTGGTGAGTAAACGTTGGCGATGCTGGTCATACGCTGAACGATCTGATGCATGGAAGGTCGTTTGACGGGCTCCTTTTGCCAAGACTGGGTCATGATCAGCTCCAGGGCCTTGGGACAGCCGCGAATGAGCGGCGGGCGGGTGCCCTGGTGCACCGCCCACATGATTCGGAACGCTCCCCCGCCCACCTCCTCGAAAGGTCGACGCCGTGTGAGCACCTTGAAATTCCCCTGCCCTTCTAATACCCTCTCCCTCCCCTGGCAGCGGAGTAAACCTCCCAGAGAATGATGGACCAGGAGAAGACGTCGCAGCGGTCCGTGTACTTCACGCCCTCGAACACTTCTGGTGCCATCCAGGCCGCAGAACCTGTCGTCTCTCAACTTCATTTTACCCCCCTGCTTTCAGCAGGGCACCTTTGTTGTTGGTCATGTAGGTCTTGAGGTCGCAGACTGTCCCAAAGTCGCAGATCTTCAGCAGCCGTCCTTTGTTCTGTAGCAGCAGGTTCGGCGGCTTCAAATCCCTGTGTACCTAGAGACAGGCGATGATGCGGGGTTTAGTGTGGTGGAGGAGGAGGTGGGGTGAACGAGTTGTAGGGCATGGAGGTGCTGAACCCCTCGGGCACACTGCAGAAGCCAAGAGACAGCGTGATCGGCAGTGTAGCGAGTGCGTTTGCTGCCGTGGACGAGGTCGTAAAGGCTCCCGTCCTCCGCGTACTCCATCACCAGGCCCAGCGTCCCTTCCATCAGGGCCCCGTAGAGCTGGATGATGTTCTCGTGACGCACGCGTGACAGTGACGTCATCTGCACTTGCCCCAGATGCCCAGGGCGAAGAGGAAGGAGGGGAGGACGGAACCTCGTCGAGGAAAGCTTGACGCTCCGTGTCATTTTCGATGAACTTGATGGCCACCCGTCTGTCCCGCCACAAGCCTTCTTTTACCACGCCGTAGGCCCCGTGCCCGATTTTCTGCATCGCTTCCTTTTTCTGCTCGGAGAAGTAGGCTCTGCCTTCTGGGGCTGAATCATGATTGTGTTTGAGAGAATGAGTCACACTTGAGTCCATTCTGCGAGACCCTCCCTCCAGGGATCTCCCCAGATCACTCTAGCAGCAGAAGAAACTTATTGGTTTGGCGTTTTTCTACACTGGCCTTTTTCTACAGTGCCTCCCCAGAGTGAGTAATGGAGGTTTGAAGGGTGATGTGATACTCGGACTATGCTGATGTCCTCTTCAGGGACGGTTTCGCAGAAGGTGGTGCTGGAGGAGCGGGTGAGGTCAGAGTCGCTCTGGACGCTCTTCTTCTCCGTCTCCTCCCCGCCGCTCTCCATCCCCATCCCCGTCTCCACCTCCAACTCCTTCACTGCTACGTGGAGCTTGCCAACAAGCACCGCGACACGTCTCCCTAGCAACCCTACTTAAGCTAACTTTGCAACCGCACATTCATCACTCACACATCTTTGGCTGACCTGAGGGAAGCGCACATTTCGCGAAAAAGAAGAAGAGGATGGGTCTGTGGATGTCTAAGTTCTACGATTACGTGACTAGCATGTTCGGGGACGGTCCTCCCGCCCGTATCCTCATGCTAGGCCTGGACGCTGCTGGTTTGCAAACCTATTTCTCCTCTTGCTCATAACCTTTTCTTCGTTGCTCTCCTAAAATTATCCCTAATTATACAACCCCCATAAAAAAGAAAGTTCCTAGAAAGCCTCGTGCCTTTGCTCAGGCCCTGAAAATCAGGGCCTATGGCGCCTCTTTGAATAAATGAGCTATTTCTGAAAATTATGCAGCACCCATTCAATTGGCAGGAAAAACCACGATCCTGTACAAAGTAAAGCTGAACGAGAACGTGGTGACGATTCCGACGATCGGATTCAACGTAGAGTCCGTGGACATCGGCAAGGGCGCCAACTTCACCATCTGGGATGTCGGCGGACAGAGCACTCTCATCCCTCTCTGGAGACACTACTTCCAGAACAGTCAAGGCAAACCGCCCACTAGCTCACTCCTTGGCCATAAACCAACCAGACTATCTTTTCAGGCCTGGTCTACGTCATCGACAGCTCCGACTGGGAGCGCTTCGACATGGCTCGCAAGGAGCTCTACAACATCCTTGACGACGATTCCATGGCCAACGTCCCTGTGACCGTCATCGCCAACAAACAGGATCTGCCCAGTCTTTCATTCCTCTCTTCGCCCACATAAAGGAAATGTCTAGAATGAGCTTCAGATGCGGTTTCCTGCAGCGATCTTGTGGAGGTGCTCGGCCTCAACTCCATGCGCAACCGCAAGTGGCACATACAAGTATGGCAACGGAAGTTAAATAATTTTGCCGAAAGAGGTGTTGGATTGAAAGGCGGCATGTGCGAAGACTGGGGAAGGCATCTTCGAAGCCCTTTTCAAAATGGCTGAGCTTGTCAAGGAATTTCGCAAATCCCATCCTCGTGCTTGAGTTGAAGCAAAAAGACACTCACATTTTCAGTGATATAGTTTTCACGGGTTTTCACAATTGTAGACCATCCATTACCGTTTGTCTCCCTTTTGACTAATCAATGAGCAAGCTAAAAAGACGAGCACGAATTAGAGAATGTAGCAATTAGAGAAAGCAATTAGAGAGCAAGAATGTAGTACGCCAGAGATATGAGGTGAAGGAATGCCAGGGACTGAGCCATTGAGCTTTTCAATCCGGCATCCTGTCAATGTTGCAACAGCCATTTCGGACGCAGACGAAGAAAAAGATAGCAAAAACCATGACGATTGGATGGCCGTTGCACTTGGTTCCCACACAGCTGCAGACAGTGACTACGTCCGGGGAGTCCGATAGGCCCACATCCGTTTTCACCTAGAAAAAGCAAATTGATGGTAAAGGTAGAAGGGCGATAAGTAGTAAACAGGGGCATCGGTATGGTCGAGAATTCGCAGGGCGTGTCTGGAGACAGGAAGGAAGCGTGAGCGATCGGCAAGACGGCAGGTGTCGTAGCGCGTGAATCCGGAGCGTTCCAGCCAGTCCTCGTCAAAGCCGAAGAGGAGCATGTGCGATACGCAGCCTCGCATGTAGCGATGCGACACTTCCACACCACCAGCGTAGTACTTCTCCACCACCGTCAGACAGACCCCGTTGCAAGGAACTGTGCCTGGTGGTGGAATAGTTGGCTTGGGGAAGCGTGTGGAAGGCTTAGGGAAGGGGAACCGATGTAGCGCTTGGAGGCGTGTGGATGGGCGCAGTGTCGGGTGAAGTTGACGGGGGGATAGTAGCTGGCCATGAGCTCAGACCAGACGGAGCTAAAAGAATCAATGAAAACTATTCGGCCGGTTCAACAAAGACCAATCGAATTCTACATACAGGTAGTTCTCGCTCATACAGCTGTAGCACTGAGTCTGGCTCCCATCCCCCACGTCGATGACACGAAACTCTCCTGCGTTCATTTTCACTTCCTATAGGGAGTTCTCCGATTCCATACCCATACCTCATTTTTCATAATTTTTCGCTCATTTTCCATATTTTTCGCCATATTTTCATACCACCAGAATGTTTTACCCGATTTCTCAAAAATTTTGTTGAAAAATTATCAAACTAACCACATGGGGTTGTGTATTGGACATTTCCGCTTCGAATGGTACCACTCGTTCCTAGTCGTTTTCATTTTTGGGGCCATCAACGCTAGTTTTATGAAAATAGTCAAAATTTGGCCATTTTTTGGTGGAATGAAAAATTTTTCATACTCATTCCTCGGGTATGAAAAATTTTTCTTACCCATTCCTCGAGTATGAAAAATTTTTCTTACCCATTCCTCGGGTATGAAAAATTTTTCTTACCCATTCCTCGGGTATGAAAAATTTTTCTTACCCATTCCTCTGGTATGAAAAATTTTTCTTACCCATTCCTCGGGTATGAAAAATTTTAGGCACTCATTTCTTGGCCTGGCCAATTTTCTATTAAAATTCAAAAAAATTAGGCATTCGAAATGTGAGGTATGGGTATGAAAAATGAAATTTTAGGAAATTTTGCTTCCACTCAGACGTTGAGTTTTTTCTGGGTAAATTGGCCCCTGGAGGCCCAAAATAATGCAAAAACTGCATATAGAGGTTACAATGAGTTGCTAGGATGAGGTAGAGTCGATATCATTCATGTTCAGGTTTAGGCAAGATATGCTATGCAGATGAAATGGTCTGACCCTTAACTACGTACTTAGTGAAAATTAACACTTGGACAATCAGAAATCGACTTTTCCAATTCTTGCCCAAAACTCACATTCTGTGTATCAATCGAAAGCTACCGATGCAGTGACTACAGAAATGAAATTTGCCTGGCCAATTTTCTATTAAAATTCAAAAAAATTAGGCATTCGAAATGTGAGGTATGGGTATGAAAAATGAAATTTTAGGAAATTTTGCTTCCACTCATACGTTGAGTTTCATTTCGACATTTCGAATGCCTAATTTTTTCGAATTTTAATTGAAAATTGGCCAAGCAAAGTTCATTTCCGCACTCACTGCATCGCTAGCTTTTGATTGATACCCAGAGTGTGGGTTTTGGGCAAGAATTGGAAAAGTCGATTTCTGATTGTCCAAGTGTTAATTTTCACTAAGTACGTAGTTAAGGGTCTGACCATTTCATCTGGATCGCATATCTTGCCTAAACCTGAACATGAATGATATCCACTCTACCTCATCCTAGCAACTCATTGCAACCTGTATATGCAGTTTTTGCATTATTTTGGGTCTTCATTGGTCAATTTACCCTGAAAAACTCAACGTATGAGTGGAAGCAAAATTTCCTAAAATTTCATTTTTCATATCCATACCTCACATTTCGAATGCCTAATTTTTTCGAATTTTAATTGAAAATTGGCCAAGCAAAGTTCATTTCCGCACTCACTGCATCGCTAGCTTTTGATTGTTACCCAGAGTGTGGGTTTTGGGCAAGAATTGGAAAAGTCGATTTCTGATTGTCCAAGTGTTAATTTTCACTAAGTACGTAGTTAAGGGTCAGACCATTTCATCTGGATAGCATATCTTGCCTAAACCTGAACATGAATGATATCCACTCTACCTCATCCTAGCAACTCATTGCAACCTGTATATGCAGTTTTTGCATTATTTTGGGTCTTCATGGGTCAATTTATTATGAAAAAACTCGAGGAATGAGTGCCTAAAATTTTTCATACCCAAGGAATGGGTAAGAAAAATTTTTCATACACGAGGAATGGGTAAGAAAAATTTTTCATACCCGAGGAATGGGTAAGAAAAATTTTTCATACTCGAGGAATGGGTAAGAAAAATTTTTCATACTCGAGGAATGGGTAAGAAAAATTTTCCATACCCGAGGAATGAGTATGAAAAATTTTTCATTCCACCAAAAAATGGCCAAATTTTGATTCTTTTCATAAAACTTGCGTCGATGGCCCCAAAAATGAAAACGACTAGGAACGAGTGGTACCATTCGAAGCGGAAATGTCCAATACACAACCCCATGTGGTTAATTTGATAATTTGTCAACAAAATTTTTGAGAAATCGGGTAAAACATTCTGGTGGTATGAAAATATGGCGAAAAATATGGAAAATGAGTGAAAAAATATGAAAAATGAGGTATGGGTATGGAATCGGTTTTGTCGGCTTCCTATAGAAGGCAGGGAGGGAGGGAGATTTGAGGGCTACAATCTATGGGCGTTGACGCTGTAATTAGGTATCTACGCGAGGTTAGGTCTTCTTTGCCTTGGTTAGGATAGTGTTGTTTTGGGCAAGGAACAAAAGTAGTGCTGCACTAGGAACATTCACAAAGTGCGCTGATTGATACAGATTCGAAACACTTACTAAGTTTTTCAATAATTTTCGTTTGACCGTACATTTCTTCAAAAGCTTTTTTAAAATTAAATTAGTTTTTTTAATTTCTCATTTTTTTTGTGCTCGACAGCTTAAAAGAGGCAACAAAGATTAGTCTAGCCATACAATTACCAATGACATGCTGCTTCATTTAACTTGGCTAAAGACAGGGACAGAAGTGGAAAGGGAGGTTTAGCCATCCACATTGAGGTAAGAAGCGTTTGCTCCATAAAATCACATAAGCATTAAAAAACTTACCAGGAACTTTACGTATTGAAATACAATCGTTAAAAACACATACCATCAATTACGTCTTTGAGCACGATTCCTTTTTCGCCGATATTTTCCGAATCGCATAAAACAGCAACTGTTTTTAAGATTAGAAAAACCCAAGGATATTCAAGCATATATATCTGCGACCTTGATGCTAACAGGGGCATAGGAAGATAGAAATGCTTTCTGAAAGCCCGTGTTTCTTTGTTTCCTACTAGCCCGAGGCTCATTTCCCGAGGGCCTATAATTAGGTGTATAGGGCAGAAATGAGAATGTGGACTTACCCTGCACCGAAGCGACCAGGAGAAGCAGCGAAAGCATGTGCACATCACTTTCAATCCTTTCTCATTCCACACAACTCCTTCACGCTCTTCTCTGCCGCCTAAAAACACCTTTTATGACCTGCATGAGGACATATGTGGTTCGAGAGGGGCTAGAAAGGCTGTTGTTGTGAAGCTGGGCTGGTGGGAGAGTGGAAATCCGGGAATATTAATTCACTTAGTCAGTCTCGCCATACCTGTCTCCGCCTAGCCTTACAAATGCCCTTATCTCCTCCGCCCCGCCCCCTCCAGTTCATGGAAGCCCCGCCTCCAGGGCATTTCTCCCAAGGCCAGGCCAGCCCTCATCAATATCCCCGCGCCACTCATTAGCCGGCGTCGCGCCAATGCCGCCGCACCCCTCCTCAACACCCCCGTCAATCTTCCCCGCTCAATCACATCTCACACTCCCAGATTTCCCTCCCCCTCCACCTCTCCCTTCCACCAGCCGCCAAGAGCTCCCCATTTCACTGCATGCATAGGCGAGCAGGGGGGCGAGCGCGGAAAATACGCCTCACCTCCTCACTCTACACCTCCTTTTCAGGCCTCCCTTGCGCCCCTGAGGCTGACAATGGGCGCCGCTTTCACCTCCCCTACTCACCCCCTATCCCCCCTCACCTCCGTGCCCTGGGAGGGCGGCTAAGGCAGAAGGCGTTCGTGCCTATGCATTGCTGATGCCTATGCTTCTTAGCCGCCTGCTATATCCATGTTAGGCCGCCTCAATGACCTCACCTCACCGCTGCACCACTCCTAATTGGCTTCCCCTCCAGCGCCTCCTGACAGTGGCCAAGCAGAGAACAAGCAGCCTCTTTTCCCAAGAAACGGAGCGCACGGAGCGGAAAGCACCAGGCCGCCCTAACGAGTGAGCCTGGAAAAACAGCACCCACCTCTCTACAGAGACCATAATCCACCGCCCCCGGCTATCCTCACGATTGTCACTCTCTTTCCTCTCGCTTACCAAACCATTGTTTACCCACGCCTCCTAATTCTGCTAGCCTGCTAGAGGGTTCAGGGGCTGGGGGGGCTAGGAATGGGCTGCGGCGATTGCAGGGAAGGGAATGGGGCAAGGTGCATGGAAATTGCACGAGCCGCAAGCGTATAGGCTGCTATTTAGACAACAAGGCGTAGACTCCCTCTCTCACTCCATCAGCTAGGGCCTAGCTTAGATCCACGTTCCCAGGGGCGTAAGACAAGCGTTGGGGGGCTAAGGAAGGCCTGCCCTGTGCATGAAGAAGTGTGAAAGAAGCGGAAGCCCGAGAGTGGTGGGAACCCTGCACTTTTCTGCCCCACACCCTTACCCACCCCTTACTCCTTCCCCAACCGCATGCCCTAATCGCTCTGCACAAATTAACCATTCTTTGAGCTAACCAGCTCTAGAAAGAGACCTGATAGTCTAGAGCATCAATAACCCTGGATGATTCGTTCTCGTTGAAGTAAACCAAGGCGGACAAAGCTAAAAAGTGGGGTTAGCGAAAGTTTGAGGTTGAGAATTGGAGATGGAGGGCTTTTAGGCTTGGTCACATATTCACCCACTGGCCTTTCAAAAGCTGTCAAAAGTGGACCCTCATTCCACGCTTCCCCACTTGAAACCCGCTAAGCACACTGAAAGGGAAAACGCTCCCCATCCCAAACTTCTGCTTATTTTGCCCCTTCTTCTTTGCTTGAAATTTCCCCTCCCATTCGCAATGCGAGTAATTTTTGCAACAAACAACCGTTGTTGCGAAAGAACGTTGAATACGCGGACAAAATTCACAAAGTAAGACTAGCCTGGAATAAAGTGGTCAATAACAACGAAACTCAATAAATAATCCAAAAAAAATGAGCAGTACTAAAGCACAGTATTGGTTATCACATCCAGTACATGGAATTGACGATGTTGGCATGAAGCGTCATTCTCTCTGCGATACTTTGAATTTCCTCCTGCGTCAGGTCACTTCGGCTTGTTGCCCCATCCGAGCTGTGCCTTTCAATAACGTTCATCTTGCTAAACTTCTTCTACTCCAAGCTAACTCATTGAAATCAGATAAATCCAAAGATTGCAAAAGAAAACAAATTAGTAATAAAGCGAATAAAAGTAAAATTTTTGTAAAATTTATTTTTATTAAGCGCTTTTATTTATATTTTTTAACGTACCGTATCCACCTTTTTAACATTTACGAAACTGAAAGAGATTAAAACTTTTTTCAGTTCGAAATCAACTCTAAAAAAAATTGTCCGTATTTTTTCTTAAACAAAGCCTTAATTAAAATAACGTCAAAAACAACTTAGCCTCCATCCATGGTGGGTAGGCACGAAACGATTGGATTATGAGCAGGTGAAAAATGAAAAAGTGCATTTTTGTGGAAAGGATGCCTACCAGGTCAAACATATCAAACATTGTACCTGGACACTACTGGTCATAATTTTTCTTAATTTTAATGAATTCAAGTGCTTTTTAGCAGCTTTCTCATCTGACCAAGACTTGTCAGATGGACTTCTCATCTCAGGACTTGTATCTTATTTATAACTCATGTAGTTGTGCTGAAATCTGATGCAGCAAAAAATAGCTTAAAAAATAAATGCCAGAGTTGATTTTGAGAGGAAAAAGAAAAGAGACCCAGTGTGAAAGTGAAGCTTGAGTGCAGCCCGAGCAGCAATGAGGTGAGCGTAGTAGACGGGGGGCGGTAGGGAGACGGAGCGAGTGCAGCGGGCGTAGGTGTGACAGAGGGGGAAGGTGAGGCCCTGGAGGGTGTCAGCGCCCGTCTCTGCATCGTCCCAGATCACGTGGTAGTGTGTGGGGCGAGAGGTGCCCTGGATGCCCTCATGCGAGGCCAGGTAGAAGTCGAACTCCTTCAACGATGACCGGCTAAACAAAAGCAGACAGAGAGAGGGGAGTAGGAGAACAGTGGGATGAGTGATGGTGGTGTCCACAGCGGTGCCGGGAGGGATGTTCTGGCGGGCTGGCCGATTCTCACCCCGCTGAGCCAACTCCTCCAGGTTCTGGCGGAAGAGGCGAGTGTTGTGGCGCTTTTGGACGACGATGAAGGTGATGGGCGGCTCGTAGACATCGCCCGGCATCAAACGACACGCCTTCTGCACTGCTGCCACCTGGCATTGCATTGTCTTTTTCTTTCTTTCTACGGCAAGGGAGGATGAGATGCCTCCTGCTGGCGAATGATGCTGAAGTGCCCGTCACTCACGCCATCTCGGTAGAATATGATGCGGCTTGGCTTCACTCTTCCAAACAAACAAACATAGCCTCAGCCGAATGCCTCCTAAGAATAATATGGAACCTGGTGCATCGGTAGAAGCTGCGCAAGGCTTCTTGGACGATGCCTTGTAGGCCCTCGATGGTCTCCTGTCGATGTGGCTGGAAGCGCTCGAAGCCGATGAAGCGACTGGGGATGGCGTCCATGCTGGCCGTGATGGCCGCGATGGAGGGCGACGTCTTGTCCCCGCCTTCCGGGTGCGACACGTCTGCGCCAAAAAAGATCGGCACCTTAGCAGTAGGCTTTTTTTCTCTGGACATCAAATTATGGGAGGAGGTAAAACGTTCTGAAAAATCTGGCGAATGCTGGGTATGAGGAGATTTCGATCTGAGTTGAGGCCTAGGAATTGGTTGATCCCGCCCAGTTTGGCGTTGATCTTCATCAGAACGTTAGACAGGTACTGCTCCTTCCCACGCTGATCTCGCAGAACCTAGTAAGAATATTCCCTGTAGGAGGTTAGGACGAAAGAGTGGGTACCTTGGCCACTTTCTTGGCCTGAACGCAAGTGACAGGAAGGCCTACCTCACAGTCTACCACCCAGTTCAGCATCCCTTCAACCACGAGGAATTCATCGATGAAGCTGAAATTATTTGCTTTATTTAGGTTGAAAACTATTTCCTGATCCATTCCTGCTAGCAGGAGACTGTTCCTCAAAATCATCATTGCAGGGAGGAAAGCGGTATTGCTCTGTTCTCTGGCTCGATTTTATCGTATAATGGAACCCTCCGAAACGTTTCCGGACTTTTCCAAAATTAGCACTTTTTTAGGGCAATTTTTTTGAATTCTGCCACAGTATGTTGAGGCCGAGACATTGAAAACTTGCGCCTATTTGAAACTCCTGGTAGGGGACAAGCCCCTACTCCGCCCGACGAACTAGATTGACTGGAAAAGAAGTTACTTTTCCGGAAGGTCCGGGAACTTTCTGGCCCCTAGTGCAAGAAGGAGTGTGGTGGAAGATAGTAATAAAGAAACCTTTGAGAGGGGAGTTGTCCTGATCCAGGAGGACAATGGCGAACTGAAGTCCGGGGAAATTCTCTCTGGCAGCGTTGAATTTGGCCTTGAGGAGGTCTGCAGTGCAGCGGTGAGGATTGATGAACTGAGCTCGTCCACTACGCTCATTCATTGTCACGCCCACATTTCGAGCAGCTTGAACCAGCTCGTAACAAAAGGCACTCAAATTTACAGCCACACTTTGCTCAAATGAAATGTTTCTTAGCAAGGTGAATAACTCGGCAAGATATTCGTCCTCTACGAAACTGATCGCTATCCAGAACTTGACTGTGACGCCTTTGCGAAATCGATTCCGCGTCATGTTCCATTTCCCGTCCCGCGGATTCAGCGGTCGACTCTCCTTCAATCCTCTTCTCTCTGCTTTTATCCTAGAGTCCGGAAGGAAGAGCTATGGGATGATGCCTGGTATTCGATGTCGGGATGAGGAAGCTGGCGTCCGGGCACCTTGACGAGCTCGAGAGACATGCTGACGTCGATGAGATGCATGTTGTCAGCCATGTGAGCGGCCAGTCCTTTGATCTTCTTCAGTCGCTCCACCGGCTGAATCGCTGTCTCCTTCACCATCGTCTGAAGACAAGTGTTAGTTTCCAATCCTCATGGAGAAATGGGCGCAACCTGTTGATCGCGAGGGGTGAGCTTTGTGCAGGAGATCTTCTGGCCTGGGTAGATGGAGCAGAGTTCCATGGGAAAAGCCGTCTCCTTACCCGCCGCCCCCGTCTTCAACACCAGCGGCCACTCCGGGTACCTCAACATTCCACTTCCTTTCCCTCACAAGCCTAACCTCTTTTTCGCTAACTGCAATTGAGTATGGTACTTATCGGCGATGTAGCTCTCGATATTGATCGTCCTTGTCGTTCTGGCAGCATCGTTTTCCACGACATCGAACCTGAACCTCAGCCACTGGTGATGAAAAGAGAAAAGTAGATGTGAGAGGCTTTTGCCTGTAGGTTCGGGCAGTGTGCTGGGGGTCGGTGAGCGTGCGCACTTTGAGGGAGTGATTAGTGTGAGTGAGTTTCAGCTTCAGACCTGCAAGTGGCTCTCTTGCTCAGTGTGTCATCAAAATGGGATGGGAGTAGCTTTGATGGCAGAAGAAATGCGGCGTGCCTGGGCGATGGTGAAGCGCTGGTCCCCTGCCGGTGTGCTCGGGCCCATCAGCTCTCTCACGTAGTCCACTAGCGGGATTTTCTTGTGCACAGGCGCCGCTTTCACTGCAACAAAGAGGGAGTTGGAAAAGGGTGAGGGGAGGACTTGGAGGTGTTGACGATCGAGGGTGAGGACGGTCTTCCAGCCGTCCACTAGTCGATCGGAGGCGTAGAAGCCGCGTAGGATCTCCCGCCCCGCGCCCAGGTCGATGGAGTTGGGGTTGTTGGCCCGCTGGAGGTAGAGGAAGTTAACGATCAAGGGTGAGGACGGTCTTCCAGCCGTCCACCACTCGATCGGAGGAGTAGAAGCCGCGGAGGATCTCCCGCCCCGCGCCCAGGTCGATGGAGTTGGGGTTGTTGGCCCGCTGGAGGTAGAGGAAGTTAACGATCAAGGGTGAGGACGGTCTTCCAGCCGTCCACCACTCGATCGGAGGAGTAGAAGCCACGGAGGATCTCCCGCCCCGCGCCCAGGTCGATGGAGTTGGGGTTGTTGGCCCGTTGGAGGTAGAGGAAGTTAACGATCAAGGGTGAGGACAGTCTTCCAGCCGTCCACCACTCGATCGGAGGAGTAGAAGCCGCGGAGGATCTCCCGCCCCGCGCCCAGGTCGATGGAGTTGGGGTTGTTGGCCCGCTGGAGGTAGAGGAAGTTAACGATCAAGGGTGAGGACGGTCTTCCAGCCGTCCACCACTCGATCGGAGGAGTAGAAGCCGCGGAGGATCTCCCGCCCCGCGCCCAGGTCGATGGAGTTGGGGTTGTTGGCCCGCTGGAGGTAGAGGAAGTTAACGATCAAGGGTGAGGACGGTCTTCCAGCCGTCCACCACTCGATCGGAGGAGTAGAAGCCACGGAGGATCTCCCGCCCCGCGCCCAGGTCGATGGAGTTGGGGTTGTTGGCCCGTTGGAGGTAGAGGAAGTTAACGATCAAGGGTGAGGACAGTCTTCCAGCCGTCCACCACTCGATCGGAGGAGTAGAAGCCGCGGAGGATCTCCCGCCCCGCGCCCAGGTCGATGGAGTTGGGGTTGTTGGCCCGCTGGAGGTAGAGGAAGTTAACGATCAAGGGTGAGGACGGTCTTCCAGCCGTCCACCACTCGATCGGAGGAGTAGAAGCCGCGGAGGATCTCCCGCCCCGCGCCCAGGTCGATGGAGTTGGGGTTGTTGGCCCGCTGGAGGTAGAGGAAGTTAACGATCAAGGGTGAGGACGGTCTTCCAGCCGTCCACCACTCGATCGGAGGAGTAGAAGCCACGGAGGATCTCCCGCCCCGCGCCCAGGTCGATGGAGTTGGGGTTGTTGGCCCGTTGGAGGTAGAGGAAGTTAACGATCAAGGGTGAGGACAGTCTTCCAGCCGTCCACCACTCGATCGGAGGAGTAGAAGCCGCGGAGGATCTCCCGCCCCGCGCCCAGGTCGATGGAGTTGGGGTTGTTGGCCCGCTGGAGGTAGAGGAAGTTAACGATCAAGGGTGAGGACGGTCTTCCAGCCGTCCACCACTCGATCGGAGGAGTAGAAGCCGCGGAGGATCTCCCGCCCCGCGCCCAGGTCGATGGAGTTGGGGTTGTTGGCCCGCTGGAGGTAGAGGAAGTTAACGATCAAGGGTGAGGACGGTCTTCCAGCCGTCCACCACTCGATCGGAGGAGTAGAAGCCACGGAGGATCTCCCGCCCCGCGCCCAGGTCGATGGAGTTGGGGTTGTTGGCCCGTTGGAGGTAGAGGAAGTTAACGATCAAGGGTGAGGACAGTCTTCCAGCCGTCCACCACTCGATCGGAGGAGTAGAAGCCGCGGAGGATCTCCCGCCCCGCGCCCAGGTCGATGGAGTTGGGGTTGTTGGCCCGCTGGAGGTAGAGGAAGTTAACGATCAAGGGTGAGGACGGTCTTCCAGCCGTCCACCACTCGATCGGAGGAGTAGAAGCCGCGGAGGATCTCCCGCCCCGCGCCCAGGTCGATGGAGTTGGGGTTGTTGGCCCGCTGGAGGTAGAGGAAGTTAACGATCAAGGGTGAGGACAGTCTTCCAGCCGTCCACCACTCGATCGGAGGCGTAGAAGCCGCGGAGGATCTCCCGCCCCGCGCCCAGGTCGATGGAGTTGGGGTTGTTGGCCCGCTGGAGGTAGAGGAAGTTAACGATCAAGGGTGAGGACGGTCTCCCAGCCGCCCCCACTCGATCGGAGGAGTAGAAGCCGCGGAGGATCTCCCGCCCCGCGCCCAGGTCGATGGAGTTGGGGTTGTTGGCCCGCTGGAGGTAGAGGAAGTTAACGATCAAGGGTGAGGACAGTCTTCCAGCCGTCCACCACTCGATCGGAGGCGTAGAAGCCGCGGAGGATCTCCCGCCCCGCGCCCAGGTCGATGGAGTTGGGGTTGTTGGCCCGTTGGAGGTAGAGGAAGTTAACGATCAAGACTACAAGATCTGCACGTTTAGAGGGAGGAAAAGAAAGAAAAAACCATTTTGTTAATTGTTTAAGACGCCTTTTCTTTGCAACATTTTTTGATAGTTTTTAACACATAAAAATTAACTTTTAAGAGGCATTTTTTGGTTCAAAAAAATGCTGGAAAATTATCAAACACTTTATTTTTTCTATTTTCTATGAGAAATTTTTTTGACCTATGATGATGAAGCTTGAACATTTCAGTAGATGAGGAGCTAGGTGTAAGGTGAGCAGACAACGGAGTTTCGCCGGTGAGTCAGACTCCGCTGCAGGTTGGGATTGGGCCGGCTCGTCAGTGACTCCCAATCCCAACCCAGACGTGTTTAAACGTCTGTTGAGTTCTTTTCAATTTTATCTATCTTTTAAAGAAATTTTAAATCGCATACTATCATGATGCGTTTTTGGTAGAATAGCAGGTGAAGAGAAGGAGAGAAAAAGCTGACCTTGGCTCCAGAACCATTGGCGTCCTTGCTTGTGTTCTGGTCCTTGTCGAAGGGTCGTTTCTGGGCCTGTCCCTTGCCGTTCTTGTTGGGCATCGCGCGTAGGCCAAGTTGGAGGTGCGGCAGATGCGGAAGATGATGCGAATGAGGCAGCAAAGGATAGGGCGAAGGGCAGGAGCTTGGTTGTTGAGAATCGGAGCCTATTTCATGTGTGAGTCTGGCTGCCGCTCTCTGTGTGCTCTTAACTTACCGTATCGCATCTTCTGTAGTGGGTGTGACCTTAGTTTTTGCGCGTTTTTGAGAAGGAAGTGGAGTAATTTTTATGAGAAGGCTTTAGACATCAGGTCAACTTGGTCTTTCTTTTCGGTGTACTGTCGCAGAGCAAGTAGGTCTCCATTCTTGTATACAAACTTTCCCAGGGTGGTCATCAGCCGATTGGGGCACCAACCTTTGAGAATCATGTCTTCTGTGATATTTCTAATTCGGTGCTCCATGTCTGGTTTATTATTACTAATTCGACAGTATCTAAAGACCTCCCCGTAATAGGTATTGTACCCAACGCAGGAGTGACTATTGCTGTCTGGGTGGTTGTATCTAATAACTTGGAAGTTGAAATCATCTGTCTTGTTATATACCTTCGTTGAGATTTTATTACTGAGGACTTCAAGGGCAACATCTAAGAAGTCTAATTTATCGGCCTTGGAAGTAACCACTAATTTAAGCTCGGAGGGGTATACATTTTTAAGGACATCCGTGACGTCATAGTCTGCAAGGCAGCAGAAATCGTCTACATATCTGCAGCTCACAGTGCTAATTTGCTGTGCAATGGCAATATTATCCTTATGTGTAAGATACGCAAATTCTGCATAGGACATGCAAAGGTCAATCATTTTTGGAGCGGATGGTAGACCCATAGGTACTCCCTGTATTTGCTGGAAGAAGAAGCCTAAGAAAGTTACGTAATTTTCATTAAGAATTGTGTCAATCATTTCGAGTAGTTCTTCCTTCCTGTAGCTAGGATATTTTGTGTCCACTTTATTCTTATAAAATGCTTTATATCCATTGTCTACCACATAGAGTTGACCGCTATTTGACATGCATAGTTGTACTACCTTGAAGAGGTTTTGTCGAATGGTTTCTATTTTACATGATGTGAACATGTCTGAGAAATCCCCAGAGAACATCCTAAACTTCTTATTTTCTCTGTTTATTTTTTCTACTATTTTTAGGAATTGTAATGAGTTATCGATGGACCACCAGCAATTTATTCCATTCCTTTGCTGTATCTTTTTTGCATAATTTCGGAAGTGTCCATTGAACAGCGTGAGGATGCGGTCCAGGGCCAGACTCAGAGGTTTAATGCTGGAGGTTCTGGCACTGGCTATGAATCTCCATTTGTACGGATTTTTATGAAGTTTTGGGTTTCCAAATATATGTGCTACTTGGTTGCAGTCTTGATTTTCTCGTATATGGAACCTTGTTTTTATTTGATCCAGTCTTTTACACAGTTCTTCGCCTGTCATCTTTGTTTCTTTATATACTTTATTTCCTTTTGCTTCCCATGTGATGGTATCTATCCCCAGTTCTTTACACAGCACTTCCAAGTAATATCGTTTGCATATTATGACATAGTTATTTGGGGCTTTGTCCGCAACAGTAACTATGTATTGTTCATGTATATTTTTTAGCTCCTTTCTGTCTATGTCTTCAGCTTTTTCTGTATAGCCAGTTTCAAGGAGTGTATTCACTCTATTGTTGTAAAGTTGCATAAAGCGATTTTTGAAGTCTTGGTATGAAGCTGTAGGGAGAGACGCATCCTTTGCCAACCAGGTGACCAATCTGTCCAGTGCTCTTTCTACAGTGAGATCATTCTCTTTCCAATCAATGTGTTGTTGGATCCTGTAGTTAGCTCCTTTTTGAAAGACCTCTCGGAGCTTATTGTTTTGGATAATTTTTAGGTCTCCAGTGACCACATGTCCAACTGGATGGTACGTATATATGCTGCTATCACATTTGCATCGTTTTTTAATTATCTCCTTTGCATCCTGGAGTGATGTCATTCTGACAAACTTGCTGTAGTTGCATAGGATTGATCGACTGGGCAGATTATATTTGTACGTTATGGAAATATTTTTTGATGGTTTCTTGGGTAGTTTTTGCTTCAGCCGTCTGTCTTTCAATATGGTTTCAATATGCACCATTTCTATGCCTTTATTTGGAAATTCCATAATCCATCGGTATGAATCATTTTTGATTGGTTTGTCTGTAGTCTTCACTTTGCAGGTCATATAAACACCTATTATCATGGCTTTCTGATGATTTAATATGGACGGATCTGTAGTGGTCAGTGCTTTCAGTTGTTTTAACTGAGGTTTGCTGGTACTGGTTAGAATTTTGTATAGTTCTTTTGTATTTTTGCACCTCTTTATCATATCTATTTTTTGCTGTAAGCTCTCGTTGTTTGGGTCATCCTTTTTTGTTCTACTTCGTCTCTTTTTACCATGACTTCTTTTTATCCTGGGTATTGGGTATCGTAGGTATGGATGATAGGCTATATTTCCTGGATTGGTCCCGTCTGAGATGTTGCCATATCCTTTAATATTGTCGTTACAACCTAGAGGGTAGGCTGTGTTCAGAATCTTAATCCATCTAAGCTCCTTTTGCAACAGTTCGTCCCGTCGATTTTTGGTTTCTTGTGCCATGGACTTGTCAATGATCATTGCCTTGAGATCTCTTGTTTTATCATGATCGTCCATTCGGAAGTGTTGATATAGGTAATTTGTTTTGAATTCTTCCTTTTTTCCGATATGCAGTAGATGCTCAGATAGTCTTTGCCGCAGGGTTCTAGTAGTCATCCCGATGTATAGCAGAATCTTGCATTTGCTACAGCTAATGGCGTATATCACACCCACTGTGTTGCAGTGAGCAGGACCTTGTCCCATCAACGTGGCATATTTTCTGTCATTAATGGTGGATTCAATCTCATCTCCTTCTTCAATATATGTACAGCTTTTGCATTGTCTACCTCCGCAGGGTTTTGAACCCTCTTCCACATTCACCCAATCATTGGGCAGTTCCTTCATTGAATCGTCATCCTTCTCATAATAGAGCAGTGCACGGCCAGTATTTGTATTTTGGTTGGCAACTCTGATGAACACCCTTGTCGACCCGTTATGGGTCTATCCACTGACGAGTCAGACAGTGGAAGGTGTTTGACCGGGAGAGAACCCTTTTCCCCTCGCTGGCTTTTGCGAAGCCAAAGTGGGGCTAGATGGGCGGCATTCTCCATTGACCCTAAATAGGGCTCCCATCGTCAGTAGGTGCGCGTGGCCTAACCCATGCACGGTCATTAGGGTTTAGTTATAACCCGATCGCACCTACCCGCTGCTTTTATTTGGTAGGGGAGGACAGCTTCTCCCCCTGCCTTTACTAGGCATTTATTGTTTAAAAATTTTATTGTTGATGTCAAAATTTTCATTGGAATTAAAGTGTTTCATTTTTTGAACAATAAAACAACACTTTTTTTTTTTTTTTTTTTATATTTGATTGATTAATTTTTTGGCTATTGTGTTTTTTCCAAACTTTTTTTAGTAAAATTGTTAAAAAGTGTCTCTTAAAAAAATTTTTTTATGTCCTCATTTGTTTTCAATATTTTTTAAAACATGACGTATGATGTTTTCCATGGCTTTTTAAATTCAGTTGGTTTTGTGTAAAAACTTGAATCAAACAGAAAAGTGCTGGAAGCAGAAACTGTGTCACACAATTCACTGAATCACTCTTGGCTCTTCGCATTTGAACATGCTTGGAAACATTTTAGCAGATGACAATTTTTTGGAGAAAAAGAGATGCATTTGAAACATGACGGCGAGTAAAAAGCTTGTGAGTGGCTTAAGCGTCGTTCGTGGAGGGGCCTGCGGCCATCCCCGCATCGCCGGTCCCTGCTGGGGCCGGAGCAGTGTTCTTGGAACCATTGTCGCTGGAATATAAAGAGAAAGTTTTGGGCCTTAATGTGCAATTTGTTGGATAATCTTAAATCTTAGCAGTGATATATGGTTAGTGAATATTATATTTTTTTCGGATAAATTTAAATCATGTTCCTCGCGACTTGTTTTGAAAAATTTTTTGCCAAACATAAACTTATTTTGCAAAGTATGATGTTTAATTGTCAATCTTTAAGCAATGTCAATGTTTAGGAAATGCTATATTAGTTTATTTTAACTGATAATTTGTTTAATATTTGTGGAGTATTGAGGAGTAAAAGAATAAGAGGAAAAACGGGCGTTTGAAGGCCGGAGGATCGGTGGCGGGGTCGAAAGGTTTGATGGCTGAGATGACCCAGTCGGTGTACTTTTTCGTTTCGCCGCGGACCGTGAGACGATCCTTCCCCTTCGTGGTGCACTTCAGCCCCAGCTTCATGATCTCGAAACGCTTGGCCTAGAATAAGCTCAGGTTTTGAAATGCTCCTTTCCTATATATCAAAAACAATTTTTTAAAGAGAAATTGAGGGATAGGGAGGAGGACTAAAAAAGAACCAGTAGTTCACGCTTTAGGCTAGCAGACTCGGGCGTAAGGTCCTGTTTGATGGCGATTTTGGAGTTGGGGTCGTGCGGGTTGGTGGTGGCGCGGATTTTCTGCTGGGCCTCTGGAGTCAGGAAACGCTGGGAGTCCGAGTAGTGGGCAAAGGTGACGAGGACGCACTTGCGGCCCTCGGTGCGGATGATGCGGTTGTCGAGCTTGATGTTCTTCCATTCGTCCGCAGTCACGATGCCGGTGGCGACCATTACGTCGGCCAGGTACTTCTCTGGGCTGAGCGCTTCCAAGACCGGCATGCCGTAGATGCGTAGGGTTTTTCGTTTCTGGAACTCCTCGTTGCGCACAACGCGGTCGTTCAGGCCCTCCAGCGTCAAGCCAACTTTCTGCTTCTGCAATATTGCTTTCCTCTTATCTTTTTTGAGGTAGATTTGTGTAAGAAATTATTTTTTTGTTTTTTATAGTATGAAATTGGTTATGCCGACGAATCGGCAGAGTTTGCTAGGCCAAAAGGCCTAGTCTTTAGGGCTTTTTAGGGCCCGGGCGGGTAGTGGCGCAAGGCCACGGGCAGTAGGCAGTTTATACTTCTGCCAAAGTTTGCAGCAATTTTTTGGATGAAATATTTAATTTCGTATAAGAAGGTAATAGAAAATAGTATTATTGACAGCTAAGTAGGCAAGTCGAGTGGGCCGTAGCCACACATCAGACTATTCTACCTAGTATATCGGAATTTTGTTAATTGTTTAAGACGCCTTTTCTTTGCAACATTTTTTGAATCTATGTCTGATTTACTTTCAGTTAGCAATTATTTTGGTTGAAGAACAAGAGAGTTTGTAATGTGTTGGAAATACGAGAGTTGGCGAGGGACATACAGCTGGGCAGAGTATTTATGGGTTGGACGCAAACTTTTTCTTCTTTATTAAATGCTTCTATGTGCGAATCATTTTATGCTGTGACGCAGTATTTACTGAAAACACTGAGATGATACTTTAACGGGTTGGAGTCAGCAGGGGGATGATGGGTGCAGTGGATGCGTGCTTTATTATCCCCCCATCGTACGTATACAAACGAACACCACAGCAATAGAGGGGGTGTAGGAGAGAGCGCAGGCATTAAAGGGGGTTTGAAACTCCCCATTTGAGTACATTTGTTTGAGACATTTGTTGCAGTATTTTTGACATTACAGAATATATACATGGTAAGGCAGAGTATTTTTGCCTTTATTAAATGCTGCTTTAACGACTCATTTTACGTAGGCCTGCTATTTTTCAGTGCTGTAACTTTTGCTTTTACTGAGTCATTTTACATGGGCCTGACATTTTTCGGCGCATTTTTATACCAGACAAAGTGATTTAATAGAAAACATTTTATCCAAGTCAAGTCACAAAATTATCATTGTATTTGTTACCAGATGAATATAATTTACCAAGTTGAATGTAAAAAGAAAAAAACACACTTAGACAACTTAAGTTACTGCTCCTCATAAGAAACTCCAATTACACTAATTTTGGTACCATCTGAAACGCCATGGTCGAATTGGTACAAAACTGGTGAGTTTTGAGTTTTATCTTTTGAATTTGGCACAAAAACTTTAATTTTAGCCTGAAAAATGCAAAAACTGTTTGTCCAAACTCCTCCTTCTCCTCCACATCTGCTCAATCGACCATAGTAGGCGTTCATTTTATCCCTCCACCTACCCTGGGTCCCTGGGCCTCATGTATTTGTTTATTCATAACCCTTCAGGAAACTGTTGAGAATGGAAAGCATGCGGCAGTGTGGTCAATAGGCTAGTTTCTCTGATCAATGCTGATGAAGGCTGTATTTGAACCTTCTCAATGTATTTTTTTAAAAAAGTGGAAGAAATACCTGGTATCTTTGGCAAGCCAAAAGTGAGACTTTTTTCCTCCCAATATTTGAAATAAGCTCGAGTAAAAAGTCAAGGATATACAATTTGTACTAGTGACATCTGCTGCATCATCTGTATTTTGTTTTTGGGCATGCAGGAAAGAGACACTTAACTCCACACCAGTAATGTTTTAGGAACAAATAGCAGATAGGAAGCAGTCCCAAATTATTTGAAACATTACTTTTTTTGGGGAGAAAGGTTGAAAAATGTGGTAAGCTGAGAAATGGCAAATTCTCAATGGATTTAGGGAAACTTTTTATTCACTGAAAGATAATAAAACTTTAAGAAGATCTGGAGCAGTGGAGCCGGTTTTGCAACTGATGAAACATTACTTTTCTGAGTTGAAAGTTAGAAAAACAGGCTTTACTGAGATAGGGTTAATTCTCAATGGATTTGGACAAACTTTTTCCCTATAAGGGAATAATGTTTTACAAAGATTCCCAGACCATTTGAAACATTAATTTTTTGGGTATTTTTCCCCGAAAGTTAATGAAACTGATGAAACATTACTTTTCTGAGTAGAAAGTTTCAAAAATGGGCTTTGCTGAGGTAGGGTGAATTCTCAACGGATTTGGACAAACTTTTTGACTGCAGAGCGGCCCAAAGGGCCACTCCACAGTCTATAGAGGTTACTAAACTTTTGTCCTCATTGGGCTTGCACGAGCAGAGCATTAGCGGAGCGGTAGTGCCAAGCCCCTCTTATCGAGCAACACAACCAATTGCAGCTTTCCTAAAGTTTGCCAGGCTGTAGCTCGTCACACAGACATCGGAGAGCGCTGCAAATAGGCGCAATTGACATGCCGTGGTCGAATATATATATGTGTATTTCTGGAAATGCTGGGAATGGGCGAATTCTCAACGGATTTGGACAAACTTTTTTTCCTGAAAGGTAAAGTGGATCTCTTTTCTCCAAAAATTGAAGAAACCCGAGTTAAAAGTCAAAGAAATAGAATTACTACTTGTGGAATCTGCTGCATCATCTGCAATTTTTTGGGTGCGCATGGAAAGAGAGACCCTGAACTGCACACCCAAAACAAAATACAACTGTCCAAGCAGCAGATTCCCCAAGTGATAATTTTATTCTTTGACTTTTAACTTGGGTTATTTTCAATTTTTGGAGAAAGGAGACCCACTTTGGCTTGAATGCATTACCAGATATGATTTTACATTCTTAATAGGCTAAGCTAGACCTTTTGCTGATTCTTTTTTGTTTTTGTGCAGTCCAGCAATCTCTTTCCATGTGTGTGCAAAACAAAGATACCATCATTTTGACCTGCATGTGCGTTTTTGAGGTTTGTGGTAGATGTGGTCATTTTAAAAGTTGATAAGGCTCTAAATTTGTAATTGCCCTGAGTCAAACGTTGAGGAAATACAATTTCTACTAGCTGTTTGGACAGTTGCATTTTGTTTTTTGTGTGCAGTTCAATGTCTCTTTCCGTGCGCACCCAAAAACAAAATGAAAATGAATCATCAACACCACTACACCATTTGTTCATGCAATGAAATGGTCCAACTGAAAGGCTAGAAGCATAACAGCTAAGGACGCCTATGAGGGGGTAGAAATGAATACCTAAACCCACACATTGAGGAGATGCCAAGCAGAGAATGGTGGGGAAGGGGAGTGGAGGGAAGGGAAAAGAAGGGAAGGAGTTCGTACAGCACTTTTGTATCTCAATTTTCTCCCACAAATACTCATGTTTGCCTTATTTTGCAAGTGCCCCCCCCCCCACAATTCGATGCTGTTCTTTCCAATGAAAAAAAAACAGCGATTGTTGCAGCCTGGAAGCAAAAAGACTCTTATCAATTTTAAGATCTGGCAATAACCCTCAAAATAAACACCTGGGTTGAATCTAGGGGCTGGGCGCTGATGGACGCTATGCTCCATAAGTGCCAGCCCAATATCTGGTCCAATCGGCAAGCCAAAATATTTTCTTCAACAGTTGAAAATTCCTTGAGTTAAAAGCCAAACAAGGTATTCTTATGGTTCAGGTATTGCTAGCGCCAAGATACGCGGCCTCTGTTCCGAGCAATAGTGTCAAGCTACATGAGCGAATTATACTATTTATTTACTTGCTGATATTGTCTTAAAACCTATGCGTTGTTAATTTTTAAATTGTGAAACATCAAAATTCTAAGTTTTGGGGAAAAATCCATAAATTTCGCAAAACCCCAATAATACCCTCAAGCCACCACCTAGGCGGACCTTCATGCTAAATTTCAGCCAATTTCATTGAAAAACCAGGGAGTTATGATTTTTTTTGTTTTGAAACATCAAAATTATGAGTTTTGGGAAATAATCCAAAATCTTTAAAAAACCCAATAAAGCTTTCAAGCCACCACCTAGGCAGACCTTCATGCAAAATTTCATTAAATTTCATTGAAAAACCACAGACTTATGATTTTTCGTATTTTGAAACATGAAACAACCAAGCTCGGGAAAAAAATTCAAAATTACGCCAAGCAGCCAAAATAGTTTCAAATCACTACCAGGCCAACCCTCATGCAAAAAATAAGCCAATTTCGTTTAAAAACCGCAGAGTACGGGCCCTGGAAAGACACATTGCGCTGGCGCAAACGGAGCGCGTCAGCGGAGTGGCGGCGCCCAGCCCCTCTTTTCAACCTAGGTGTATGTTTTTCGGGGTTATTGCTACAATCTTAATTTTGATAAGGCTGCTGCTCGTCACCAGAAAGCTCCAATTGTTCTAATTCTTTTTCCCATTGGAATGAGCAACATCGATTTAACTATAGTTTATCTTTTAACTTTTGCACAAAACATTTATTTTGTGGCATGGAAAATGTTTAAAAACCATTTGTCCAAACTCCTCCTCCTCCTACTCCTCCGCGTATCTGCTCAATGGATGATAGTAGGTATTCATTTCTTCCACCGGGTCCGTGGGGCTAAAGTATTTTTTTTATTCATAACTGTTCAGTTAAATTTTGTACCCATATGCACCAATGGTGTAGTGGTGTAAGCAATTGGACTGATGGATGAAAGGAGGAGGTTCAAATCCATCTTAGATATTCATTTTAATTTTTGTGCATTTAAAGTTGAGAAAATAACAGGTACTATCGGCAGGCTTAATGTAAAGCTCTTTTCTCCCGAAAATCGATTGCCCTGAGTATGAGCCAAGAAAATTTCTCAAAAATTTGTTTGTTTACCAATAAATTTGCATTGTACTTTTCATTTTCGAAACCTATTTTTGTTATTTTCATTAAAA
>JASANA010003715.1:0-13327 GCA_030248095.1 Ptycholaimellus sp. GST1_10
GGCCCCATTTGCATTAGAGGCTTCGGCCACTCAAACCCCTTCAAAAGTACTCCTAGCTAAAGGGTTCGCAAACAGTAAACCAATAGAAATTGCAATTTTCTGAGCTAGGTACATTTTCTTCAAGCTTGCTTGGCTTTAGAAAACCGAAATTAGTCTCATTTTACAATTCTGTCAAATTTGGCGAATAAAAAGCAAAAATTACATAGATGAGATGGCAAATGATAGCTTAGCAGCGCTTCGTCTGTTAGACATGCGCTTGCTCGAAAAAGGGGGAGTAGGAAGAGTCAGAAAGTTTCTGTCTCATCCCCCTGCACTTCTATAATAGCTCTATGCGGTGCTGGGCGAATCCATTCAGCCCAGTTTCGTGGCCTCTATAATGCTGTCACATCAGCAACCAGCTAAGGTTGTACAGCCAGTGCTCCGCCGCCCTGGACCACTTCTCCCCCTCCCTAACTCCAAACTCTTCTCATCCCTCCCTCACTATGGCACTGCTGGCTGAGGCTGGTTGGAGGGAATGAGAAAGAGAGGATTGCAAAGATAGGCGGGTGTAGTTGAGAGGGAGTAGGATGGAGCGGATGCCAGCGAGGACGCCTCGGGTAGTGCCCACCGCGTCCTGTCCAGCTCCACCAGCCACAGCGGCAACGAGCAGCAGCTCATGAAGAGGAAGGACGTCGCATGGAACTGGCCTCAATGCCCCGACGTCCCTTCTTCATCCATTGCCAAAGTTTGCTTCCTTTCCCTTCACCAATATCCTTCATTGGAATCCTAAAACCCCCCGAATTTCGGAAATTGGGCACAGCAGCATCAGCCATACCCCTTTTAGGCTAGAAAAGTGGCCCTGTTAGGCGGAGCATGCCAGGATTCCCCCCGCTTCCCCCCGACCTCCCAAAAGCCCTCCCTCCCAAATTAAATCCCCAGCTTTGACTTTTTGCCGAATTCGGCCTTTTTAAATTGATCAGTCCAGGCCACAGCCTGTCTTTCACCATCAGGCGACAGAGCTTCTCCATTTTACTGAGCTCCTGCTGTAGAAGGAATAGGTACAGGACCTGTTTGTGTCTACAGCAGTATTTGGGTCAGTAAAAATGGGAAGGTTAACGGCATCTGGCTGCAGACTTAGGACCCAGACTGATTGGGGGGAGAGGATCTAGATAAGGGAAGGGAAGGGAAGAGAAATTAAATAAATAAATGGGAGCAATTTATATAAGGGGTGAGAAGTAAAGAGGTCTAGTTCACTTCAGGCGTCTGAAGAAGACTTATCATATCAATGAAATATCAGCCGAGTGGGTAGGGATCTTGTGTCCAATAACTTCTCTTTCAAATCGCCAACCAGGAGCTTCTTTCCCCTAAAGGCTTGGCATCTTCTGAGTCTGAACTAGCGAGCTGGTGTGGACATTACTCCCCCTCCTTCGTCACTTTCTCAAAACTTCCCTCCCCCTTTTCCCCAGCCCATGAAGGGAAAGGACAAGCTGGCCAATACCTTTTGCGTCCACTTGCTGCCTTCCATCTAGGGTTGTGCCTGGCTTGAACTATCTCCCTTTTCCCTACCCTCCTTCACCTAGCATTCCTTCCTTCTGAGCTCTAATTCCCCCCCCCGCCAGTGGCAAGGATTGTATAAGGGCCCGATTTTAATGGAAGGGAGGGCAGATAATACTTCGGTCATCCCTCTTAGCCCCCCTGCACCCTTTCGCGCTCTTTTTGTACTCCCAATCCCGCCCTTGTCCCATATTCGCCCTTGGGTAGTGGCAGTGTAGGAGATAATGAGGAGGATAGGCAGATTTAGGAGTGACAAAGGCAGGCGAACTGAGTGCCCCTCCCGTGAGCCGCAAACCCCACCATTGCCCCTCAAGACTTTTCTAGCTCCTGCCACCTTATTTGTACAAAGAAGGCCTCGGCCTATCACAAGGCTTCGGCCATCCAGACCCAGCTCAACTCCATTCTTTTGCCTTTCGACTACACTCATTTTCACTTATACTAATCCTGCATTTTCGAGCACCATTCCCAATTAATTATTTTTGCTCTTTGCTGGCAAGCAAGGACAGGGCAGCTGTAAAGTTGCCCGCTGAGCCTCCATTTTGGTGCCAAAATCGGCTATACCATCCACCCAATCGCTTCCGCCCCACTCACTCTGCTCAACTCGGAGCGTTAGCAGACATTTCTAGGCCTTTTCCCCTCTGCTCCGCGCTAAATTGCCCAAAGGTGCTCATCCTATTACTTGCAAAATTATTAAAGAATAATTTCGTTCATAATATCAGAAGTAGAAAGTGAAAATAGAGTTCTGATATCTAGAATAAATTAGACCAAAATGCCCAATCATTCGTTCTTGATGCAAGTTTTCGAAATTTCCTGCAGATACAATTTTAGCTGGTAAAATAGAAATGTAATTTAGTTGTGACAAAAAAGAAAATGAGAATAATTGTTAAGATAAATAAAAATTTAAAAATTAGCATCGCAACATTCCTCTGGATTGATTGCTTGCTCCAAAAAAGGAGGGTAGATGAATCCTGCATGCCTGTTACCTCAGCTAAAAACCTTATTCGCTGTGTTTCTCCGCTTTCCTTCTATGCCTTAGTTGACAGGTGTAAGGCTAAAACAAAAGGCGATGTGAGCATTTGCAGCAACCGAGCCAGCCGATGGAGTGGCCAGGTAATGGTGAGCTTTCCTCCCTTAGCTCGGCTGCCATCCAATCGGCCTGGACCGGCAGCCACTGGCCATGGACTCGGCCAGAAGCGACTGCATGGAGCTGAGGCAGTGGGTGCTGGAGATCCTGGACAGCTGCCGCCTGTCGGACGTCGCGGCCTCCACCAAATGCCATCTGGCCCACGCCTGGTCCGCCTTCATGGCCAGCCTACACAAGGAGGCCGCCTTCCTTGGCCAGTAAAGGTTCCTCCGCTTTCTCTTCCCTCTTACCCTGCTCACAAACATTGCTTACTTTTAGTACGTCCCAGAATAGACCTAGCTTAGGCTTTTTGTGCTTTCAGCTATTTCCTACCAGGCCAAACCGAGCCACAAGCTTAGGATTGAGAGAGAAGTTTAGAGCTAAGTGAGCCAAAGGCATAGTACATTTATTGTGTCTGTGCTTCTCTCTTTCCTCCCCAGACTGTCATCTTCGCCACCGTCTGATTCCCCCCTAGGAAGAGTAGCCCTGGCAGCCCCTGTTCCCTTATTCCCATTCAACCTACTTCCCTCTCATTTCTAAATGCTTTTGTTGGCTTTGGCCACTTAGACTCGCTCAATGCAACCCTTTTACAAATTGCCCAAGCATATCCTTTGGTATTAATTTCAAATTATAAATTAGAATCTTAATTTTCGAAACCTTTAATATATAAAGAAACGATGAAATCTTTGATAGGCATAAAGTAGATTATCTTAGCAATTAAGTTGGATTTCATTAAACTTTTCTCTGCTCTGCATATTTTGTTCAAACAATACCATAAGAAATAGTTTCACTGAAAGGTCTAACAGTAAAATTTAAATGACAACTTTCGAGAATGACTGATGCCGATTTCGTCCGATCTTGGGTAGTAAACAGATATCTCAAATGGCCCTTTATATTCGATCCCCTTGATCTGGCAACGATAATTATAAACAGCAAGCAAAGTTGTTTGTATGGTTGTTCCTTTGGCGCATGTCGCACAATTTCGTCTGATCAAAAGTCGTTCTATGTCTGATTCTTTTGCTAGAAACAAAACACCAGCCATTTCTCATTCTACCATTATTTCCCACTTCTCAGCATGTGTTTTATTTTTTCAACCTTCCAACCGGTTGGGAAAATGGGGTTCAAACCACATTGAACGCTTTACAATTTCCATTATCCAAGCAACCAACGCACGAAAACAGTGAATACTGGAAGCAACATAAAATAAAGAAACAAGCTATCACACACCCCAAAATGCAGACGGCCGATTTCTCAACCTGATCCACAGGCCCGGTAAATCCCAGCCATTCGACAGGCGTGGAAATGGAGACAGGAGACAAGGAGGGATGGTGAGCCGTTGAAAGGGCGGGGCTGGGCAGAGCCGGCACGAGGATGGATGAGGTGGGGCTGAAAATGGAGGATGGGTGCCCGTTTCACCATTTCCCTGATGAAAATGTTGGAGGCGCCCCATCCTGGGCTGTGTGGATCAGTGCTCGTTGAAGAGCTCTTAGCGGTGCCGTATAAAGGCCCCATTAGGGCTGCCGGAAAGCCCAGCCCTCCCTGTTTAACGCATTGCCTTGCTCCTGCAACTGCGGTTAGTGTCTGCCCTGCATACAGAAGCGCGTCCCAAACCCAGGCTCAGAGGGGAGGCCTGAAAGAGGTGTGCCTTTGCAGGCTGTCTCCAGAATGCAGCGTCAGGGTCTCATCGCCTGTCTTCTCCTCCTCATCGCCGTCAACTCCTGCACTGGGGTACGCTAAAAACAATTGTTATTGTTTAATAAATTGCTAAATATATCAGTACTTTGTGAGGTTTTATCGATTCGTTTATGGACTATTTCATTTAAAATAAGAAGCGTAAATGGAGGCGTGTTGCCTTGAAAACCTTAGCTATGCACTTCAATTGGTCTATTCTGTAGTATTTTGTGGGGAATGAATGATAAAGATTTCGAACCAAATCTTCAGTGATTAATGCATGAAATTTTGATTGTATTTGTGTCACATATCATGGCAAATATTATATAGTATAGCAAGTAATGAAGGTCTTTTTTAGAATTCTTTGAAAAACATTGGGATTCAAAAAAGTAAACTACTTATAATATCAGTCCTATCAAAAAAATTAATCAGGCTTCAGGACAAATATATTTTATTCCAGCAGTTAATTCTAATCGCTTGCTTTATTTTGTTTTTGTAAACATTTACATTTTTGCGATCTCAATCCAAACACAATCAAAACCGCAAAATGATTTTTCTATTATTTCTGATTTGCTTAATGTGCATGGTACAGGAAAAGCGGCAATTCTTCGACAGCCTTGGCGGCATGGCACTGGGCAAACGGGCTGCTCGCCAGCTGACCTCCTTCTTCAACGTCTTTTTCTAAACATTCCCCTCCTCTTCCCAGCTCAACACCTTCTCCTCCTTGCAGAGTCCAGATGCTGTTCGCCTGCTGAACAGACACCTGGCCTCCGGTCGCAAACGCGCCATCATGGACGGCCTGGGCGGCGACTCCCTCATCTCCTACTGATCCTTCTCCACCTTCATCAACCCCATTCTTTAGCCCCACCCCCCCCCCCCTTCATAGACCTCTTGCCGTCCGCTGATCTCACCGCTCACCTCCAACCCTCAGCTGCTTGCAACGAAAAAGAGAGCCATGCATAAGCAATGCGACTGGCACCCTACTCAGGGCTGGGCGAGTAGAAAAGTGTGGCCAGAAGGGCGACGGGGCCAAAAGGGAAGCCCAGCGCTGGGTCGATGCGCTTCATAAAGGCTCAGCCTGGGACTTGGCCGCCAGCCCTTTCCTCTGCTTTCCTTCCTCATCCTTCGCTTCCTCTTTTTTGCCCACGAGGGGCCCAAATCTGCCCAGCTTGAGATGCTGCCGGTTTATGGCTATGAAAAGAGGGGGCGCAAACTTTGAGGAGCCCGGCCTTTTGTTTGTCTAGTCCATCGCAGCTCTTCTTGCATAAATACGGAGACAGCTTTTTTCCCTCTTCTCAGCCTCAGAACATACGTAGCCGCTATTTTTGGAGTTTTTTTGCCGGGTTCGGTTAGGAAATGAAGATATTTGTCCCTGATAGGTGTTGCATGTTGCCAGACACAGACCTGAGTCATAAGTAGGCCACATGGTTGTAAACTGTTGCATTCGGCTCGCATGAGCCTCTTCTGACTGCCACAATTACATACCTATTCCTCCTGTTAGGAATGCCCGTCCTCCTTTCTTAGCGCCGCCAGCTGCAGCCAAAGTCTCGCCCAAAATGTCCTGCCTGGTCCTGGCCAAGGACCTGGCTGTCTACTGGCGCAGTCTGCTGCTCATCTTCAGCCCCATTCTCCTTCTCATCATTCCACTCCACCTCGGCCCCTCCAGCGGCCATACTCAGGTCTCTCCGCTTCTTATCTACCCTAAAGGTCCTCCAAGGGTACTCCAAGGAGCCTAAGGGCAAGGGTGCTAGACTGCAGGAATTCTGGTGCCTCTACGTGGTGCTGGTGATGGCGGTGCTGTGGACGGTGGAAGCGCTTCCGTTGGCCGTCACCGCATTCGTGCCCATCTTCGCCTTCCCACTCACCGGCTCCCTCAGCGTCGCCGAGGTCGGTCCCACCAGCCAGCCTGCCTGTGAGGGCCAATAGACGCTCCCGCTATTGTTGAATGCTCATTTTAAAAGATGTCTCAGCGTCAATGTACTACCTCTATCTAAGCTAAGTCTAAGCCCTAACCTAAGCGTCACTATGTTTGCCGCTTTAACCTAAGCCTAAGCCTTTTGGTAAAGTAGGTGATCCTGCGGCAAATACCTGGCACGCCAATAGAGCTACAAATGACAGGTGTGCAAGGCCTACCTGAAAGACACAAACTTTCTCTTCTTCGGCGGTCTGATTGTGGCGGTGGCCGTGGAGGAGTGCGGGCTGCACAAGCGCATTGCACTTCGCGTCCTGCTAGCCGTAGGCTCTAGGCCAAGATGGTCTTCATTGTTTCTCAGCCTTGCCCTACTAATACTTCCGTTGGCTCTGTTTGAAGGCTCATGATGGGCTTCATGGCCGTCACTGCCGCCCTGTGAGCTTTTCCTAGCCGTCTACAAATTAGACCTAGTGTGAATGAAGCAGTTGAGGTCGATGTGGATGAGCAACACGGCCACGACGGCGCTGATGGTGCCCATAGCGGTGGCCGTGCTGGAGGAAATGATCCTCACCCAGCGACGACTAGCTACCCTCTCCGCTGTTTTGCTTCCCTTCCACCAGACCCTTCTTCAAACAATCATTACCTCCTCTGCCCCCCTTGTAGGACAGCAAAGCGACGGAGATGACGATCGTGGGGGTGCCCGACTCCCGCCCCGACCTCATGGCCGTCGCCAGCAAGGCCAGCCTCGTCTCCAAGGCCACCCTCGTCGACGAGTTTATCCCTCCACTCTACCGGGCCCCTTTATTCTCACGAGAAATGCAGCTTCTATTTTTCAGTACTTTTTTGCCAATAGGAATCAAACCAGTGTGCGTGAAATACAAAAATACTGAAAAATAGAAGCTATATTTCGCGTGAGAATAAATGGGCACCAGCCCGGTACCGCCATCCACGGCATCATTAATCCGGGAGTTTATTTGTGGGCGCAGCATGCAGGCTCGAGTGGGGAGCAGCCTTTCCTCCTCTCAACCCGTTTCCTCCTCTATTGTCCAAGGGGGGAGTTCCAGCCCTATTCTCTTCAACCTCTTCCTCCTTCCATTAGCCTGGCAGCTCCAATCAGTGCCGCTGCTGCACTGGTGGGCCTACGCTGATGACATCCGCCTAGCTTCCTCCTCCCCGCCAGCCCTAGAGTCCGGCCTCAGCTTCCTCTCCACCTGGTCCAGATCCTGGCAGCTGACTATAGCCCCGCACAAGTGTACAGCATATAGGATAGGCGGAGGAATCATGCCGCACTACACAGTGTCTGGCCTCTCTATACCCCTCGCCCCCATTGAAGGCATTCGAGACTTAGGGATGCTGCTTTGCCAAAGCCTCTCTTATGCCCCACACATCACCAGTATGATCAACCGAGCGAAATTCACAGCCCATCTAGTGAAGAAATGTCTCCACGCCTCAACCCCAACCCTTCTCACCCGCGCCTACACTATCTATGTAAGGCCCCAGCTTGAATATGCATCACAGGTCTGGGCACCGAGCAGCCTAGGCGAGTCCAACAGGATAGAAAGGGTGCAGCGCAATTTCACCAAATTCATCATGCGCCGCTGCCGCCTGGCTGCCCCAACAGGCAGCTATGCAGCCCGTCTCTCATTCCTAAACCTAGATTCTCTCCATAGACGCCGCATCATAGCTGACCTTACCCTTCTCCATACATGCTTCATCACTTGCCTCAAATTCAGCAACCCCGAACAGCCCCCCAACCCTAACCAACAGGAGAGCTGGCACGGATGTCCAGTGTTTTTTCCATTCATTCATACTGGCCTGCGTGGGCGGCACCACTTCGCAGTGGTGGGCATGGGCAGGGGCGGAGCGCAGGCACACTGGCCCAGTCGGGTGGGCGGCTTGTGGAGACGAGTCCCGGCGGAGGCTGCGAGTGGGCGGCGAAGGCAGTTCCTTGACGCGGTCGGCAACCTTCTCAACAGTGACAACGTGATCTGACATGCCAAGAAACTGATTCACTCATTTTTCCCCTTCAGAGCACCACTTTGTTTGCTGTTCTGTTTTCACCCGTGCAGTCGGAGTAAAAATCAATCAATCAAAATCAAAGAGGCTCACCCCTGGAGGCTGTAGGCTGAGCCCTGGGGCCCTGGGTCTGGCCGTGGAGGAGGGCGCATCCATCGTGGCCTCGCCTAACTTGACGAGCGGCGAGAGGGGCATGTGCAGGGGGATCCTGCTCTGCATCTGCTACGCCGCCAACATCGGCGGCACCGCCACGCTCACGGGCACCGGACCCAACCTCGTCTTCCGCAATGCCCTCAACCAGTCCTTTTCCACTTCTCCTTCTTCAGACTCACTGAGCCCCAACTGCTTACCAGGCTGGCCAAGGGTCGAGAGACGGAGATCAGCTTTGCCTCCTGGATGCCCTACGGGGTCACCGTCATGCTTGCCTGCCTCCTTCTGGCCTGGATTCTGCTTCAATTGGCATTTTTCGGAGTTCGGAAAACGTTTTCCTGCGAAGTGTCTGAAGGTTTGGTCATTTCTGTTCGAGGCATAGAGGGTGAGTGGTGAGAGAGTTGAGAAGCAAAGACCTCGGAGGAGCGAGTGAATGCGCTGCTTCGCAGTCATTATCATCACCTGGGCCCGGTGACCTTTGCGGAATGGTCGCTCACTTTCTGGTGGCTGGTGCTGGTGCTGCTCTGGATCTTTCGCTCACCATCCGGAATGCCCGGCTGGCAGGACGTCTTCAAACGAGGGTCTCTTTTTGCGACATTCTTTTTGCCTTCTCAATCGGATTTTGAATATTGAACAGTTCTATCTTGAAATTTGAAAAATTATATTTGAAAAATAATGAAACTGAACAGTGGGTTTTGATGATCCGTTGGTAAAAAAAAATTCTCAATCGGAGAGAAAAAAATCCTCGAAAGCGAGCTCTTTCCATATATTTCTCACAGCTTGAGGACACTCACAAACTGTATTTAGACTTTGTTGTAAATCAGTGTAGAGAATAAACCAATTGGAGGTACATCTCAGACGCCGTGCCAGCGATGGGCATTGGCTTCCTGCTCTTTGCCTGGCCCAAGGAGCTGCCCGACTTCTATTGTCGCCGCTCCGGCAATACTGCCTTCATGCCCCGCCTCTCAAACCTCCAGATCTAGCCCATCATTGCCAGACAAAAGCAGAGCAGCCAACCTGCGCCCTCCGCTGATGACCTGGGGGGCCATGAAGCAGCGCTTCCCCTGGTCCGTCATCATGCTGCTGGGTGGCGGCTTTGCCCTTGCTGAGGCTGTCAAGGCTAGTCTTATTTTCTCCTTCTCTCCCTACTTTTTTGAATTTTTTAATTGTTAAATTTAAAAAAAAATATTAGAAAAAAATTAGGCGGTCAGAAAATTAATTTTTTTATTTTTAAATTAGCTAGAATTATGATTTAATTTATTCGAGGCTTCTGGCCTCTCCAAACTGTTGGCCAAGAGCTTGGGCGAGACTTTTGAGCACCTGGGCAGCTTTTGGATCGCCGCCATCTTCACCGCACTCATCACCTTTGTCACTGAGGTAATATACTGGGCATTCATTTTCACCCAGCTCCTATCTGACTGAAGAGGCGTTCAAACCTAGGTCAGTTCAAACACAGCCACAGCCAGCATCTTCCTGCCCGTCCTGGGGGAGCTGGCCCAGGCCAGCTGTGTGAACCCTCTCAAGTACATGCTCTCGCCTACTCTGGCCTGCAGCTTTGCTTTCATGCTCCCCGTCTCCACACCGCCCAATGCCATTGTCTACGAGGTGGAAAGCTTCAAGCTTTAAATATTGCCTTTGTCCAATTTCCGCCAGCTGTCGGCATTCCTCACTCAGCTGGATATTGTGAAATAGGCAAAAAATTAAAATTAATCAAGATGGTAGAAAATCACTCAGGCTGCTGGTTGCAGACGAAAGCAGTACGGATACGGGACATGGCGCTGACGGGGTTTGTGATGAACATTCTGTGCATCTGCAGCAGTGTGGCGCTGACCTTCAGCGTGGGTGACGGTCTTTATGGCCTCCAGCACTACCCCAGCTGGGCTGGCAACTGCACTGTGCTCAATTCTACCCACCATTGATTCCACTGCCTCTACTTCTCCTCAATCGGCTGTGCTCGCTTAGGCTTCTTCCATTTCTGCTGTCCATCTTTGACTCTCCCTTCTCAATCTTTCACATGCCAGTTTTTTTATCGAAGAAATTATTATACGTTTGGATATTTTCCACTGCAACTGCTCAATGAGTTATAAAACATAGAAACGAGAAGTCGGAGCTGTAATGGAGTGAAACGAGGCTTTGAATGGTTCGGTTCACTTTGCTTTCATTCCAGGCACGGTTACAGGAGCAAGCAACCGATTTTATTTGACACAAGGTAAAATCGGATATCACCAATAGATACCAGATGGTACCAGATATATTCTTCGTCGCATATTTTCGCCAAACATTTAATTGTTCATACAAAGAAACAAATATTTCACTTTCCGGAGTAATCAATGCTTAGAGCTCCAGTTCACATTAGCAGTAAGCCAGGGTTTCACTCAGACCAGATAGCTGGCATATGTTGGCCTTGATCCAGTCTTCAAAAGCAGCGACCTCAAATTGCCGGCAATGACGCAGACTGACTGAGAAGTTGAGCAGCAGCAGTACTTTGGTATAGTAGCTGGTCTCGCTCTCATATTTCCTGGTGCCCAGGCGGTTGGACCAAGACGTGAAGCATTCCGGCCCCCCCGATACCAGGCCCAAAATCACTGCCTGTCCTCCCTTACTCTGCGCTATTGCCGGACCTCCCGAATCGCCCTGCAGCATTGGCTTGCACTAACATCAACTTCAACAGCCCCTTTGCCCTTCTTGCAAACGAAACTCAAAGTTAGCAATGGGGCCAACGAAGACTAGATTTATTAGTATTTTCTTTCTGGATGTCCACACTTCTTCCAAATGAGGCGGATTTTAGGGCGGAATACATTTTGAGTTTGAATATTATTGGCAGTGAAGGATGAAGGCTAACATGGCAAACGTCGGTATAGCGCTGGTCAAACGGATTCCCGCCCGCACAAAAGTAGGCCCCAGCATCGATGCCCCCAAAGCTGCCGCTCCTACATCGCTTGCCAAGGGCCGCTGTGACGGTCACATTGACCACCTCTGGCTCGGCTGCCAATCCACTCTTATGCGCCCCCCCAACTCACGCTGCCAACCAAAATTGGGGGCAGGGACCTGGCTCGGTCAGAACGACACCGTTTCGGAAGGCAACGGCCCAGATCAGCCCTTCCACTTCCCCTTGAAATTCGGGGCCTTTGGCGCCGGCGTCGCTGATGAGCTGGCCGTAGCTCTGCAGAATGGCTCGGTCCACGTTCTTGGCCAGACGCAGACCCCAGCCGCCGCTCTGCAGCCTTTGGCCGGGCAGCAGCAGCTCCGCCTCCTCCGCTTTCGTGGCCAAACAGATCGGCTGTATTCTGCTCGAAAACGCTACCGGCCTGCAGTGGGCAAGAAAATATGTTTCTGCAAAGGGGTGCAAAATTATAAAGGGTGCTTGGTTCAATATTCACTGAATTTGAGCGACACAGAATTTGATATCGACTCAGCTTGGCTATGTGTCTAAGATTATTAACAGATCGGCTGTACTCTGCTCGAAAACGCTACCGGCCTGCAGTGGGCAAGAAAATATGTTTCTGCAAAGGGGTGCAAAATTATAAAGGGTGCTTGGTTCCATAGTCACTGAATTTGAGCGACACAGAATTTGACATCAATTCAGCTTGACTAGGATTATTAATTTGTCAATTAGATAATCCAATAATCATGTTGTTAGCCAACTAAGCCCCATTTCATTTGTTTCGGTCGCAAAAACTTGAGCTGAATTGAAATGCAACAGGTGGTGATAAATTCTAGATAAAACAAAGATAAATAAAACTAAAACAACAAACTTGCGCAGTTTGATCAGGGCAATGTCGGCGTTCGGATGCGCGGCTACTTTCGTAATCAGCTGTCGCACCTCCCCTTCATCTTTCCCCGTCAATCTGCACGTGAATATATTTCACACTTCTTCAATTCCAATAACATTTGTCACAATTTTTGAGCATTATTTTCTTCCAGATGAAACTAGGCCAACTGAAATTCGCCGACAGTGGCATAGTGGTCCTCCCTCTGTGCATAGCCCTCCGCTGCGCCCACGCAATGCTCGGCGGTGATGAGGATGTCACTCTCCTCCTGCTCGTCCGACAACCGTAGCAGACTTGCGCCGCAGCCAGCTGAAACTTTTTCGCCTGGGCTGACATTCTTGCTTGGACTTCCAGCAGCTCTTCTTCCACTTCTGCTCCAGCTTTCTAGCATTTGTGCATAGCCTTACCAATTATTGCCAAAATGGGCTTTTGTTTTGGTGAGGACGAGAAATTCTGGGATGCATAAAAATGCGGCTTACGGGTTATTCTGGCAAGCCACGGCCATTCACCGGGCTTCAGCGTACGACCGCCTTGTGCCCGTTTGGACACAACTTCGCCAGCCTCGCTTGATCCTCCGCATTTGCATCTGTATTTGTTGGCCTTAGTTGAATGATTGGAAGTTTAACAATAATTAATGAATATTAAGGCAAAGTTTTGAACCCATTGAAACGGGCGCAATTCTCTGCAGAAGAATACAAGACCAAAGAGCAGAGTAAAAATGCTAGGATCATTCTTCGTTTGGCTATTCCTATATTCTTTTCCTAGCTCTGATCTCTGCTGCCGCTTTTAAGTCTTAGCGATGACAAAGCTGTGCCATTGTGCTGTTATCGTGCAAGCTTGCTCAAAAATGAATGAATATGCTTTCAATTGTTCGAGCAACACAATAGGCTGGTAATGCTGATGATTGGGACCAAACATTTTTTAGCTGAGAAAATAATGTAATAAACTTATATATTTGTTTAAGATGCGGTTTTTGAGAGGAGCTTTTGAAAAAAGTTTTCAGAAAACTCAAAGTAATTGGGAAATTATTATATAGTGGGTTATACTAACCCAAAAAGTATCTCTTATCTGTATTTTACCTGCAATTGAAGTAGGGGAAATTTTTTATTCAGCTTAATTTGAATTCTACTTGCAACTGAAGTGGATGAAATT
>JASANA010003717.1:0-43874 GCA_030248095.1 Ptycholaimellus sp. GST1_10
TGATTGACTACAACAGTAGAGACCTCCTACACCGGCTAGAGAAAATGGGATGCCTTTCGACAACATCCTTCACCGCCAGGCAAGCATGAAAGGACCGCTGCGCACTGGAGACTGTTAGAGCTTCCTACCAGTCAACGCCGGATTCTCAGACCCCCAGCATGTCGCCGGGAACGGACCGGTCTCTAGCATGCTGCTGCCAGACTCTCAAGCCTCTAGCTTGACATCAGAAGCCACTGAGATCGGCTGCACTGGGTGGAAGAGACATCAGCTACCGCTTCGCTGCTAGATAGAATCACCGGCAGCGCCTGGACCTCACCCAGCCAGAGATGGCTTCGAGAACTCCGATCCAGCAACACCTGCAATTACGCTGCAAGGAATGAAAGATCGACCCTGAGTCTACTTCAATGTCCGATCTTCACCAATTACATCGTGGCTCCGAGTTTCACACTATCCTTGAGCGGATACTGAGAAACTCTCAACGTCAGCCAACATCAATGCCACCACTCCTGGCTGCGACGGGTCCAGAAGAGAACTGAAGAATTCCTCTTAGACTACCAGCCCCTCAATGATTTCGCTCTGCCATCGATGTTCTTTCAAACTACCAGCCCGCTTCATGAAATCATTCTACGCTTTTGAGGATCTGTTTACGCTGAGGATTGAGACCAGATTCGACGCCGCTGTAGGGCATTGAAAATCAACTGAAAAGTTCCTTTTCATGCTCTCTTCAGAACATCGTCGACAGAATTTCATTATCCTTGAACGGATTTTGAAAGTCCTCTACAACTGCTAGCTGACTAGCTCCGACGATGACTTTGCAGCTGGACCTTGAAATTGGCTATTGTCAAATTTCAAGCACTGAAAACTAACTGAAAAGGGTGTTTTCCTGCGGTCTACGCCAGCACACCACTACCAGCCACTGAAATTCTCTACAGCCACCAGCCAACAATGGAATCTTTGCCTCAGCGGCTCGAGTTCGGAAATTGGCTCCAACCAGTTTCAAGCTCACTGCCGCCTGCTGCAGTCTTCGTCGGCCATCACTGTATATGAATCCTTTCGGATTTACAAACCTTCAAGCATCACGGGAAAAGACCAGCCCGATTCAGAATCGGCCAACGTCTTTCAACGTCGCTCATCTAGATTTACTAATCTTTAGGATTACGTGAATCTCTGAGCAAGAAACCGGAAGACACTTGGCCAACCGATTCAGAGTCAGCCCCTACTCTTCGATGATTGACAGCGGCCGTGCACGGACACAGCCTAAAGGACTACACTCGCTGTAGCCTCTACGTATTGACGGCCATCCACAACCCCAGCCGGCTCACCGATGACCGGAAGGACTACTTCATGGACAGCGCCAACGGCGAGCACAACACCTTCGAGTCTTTCGTCATCTACGTGTGCTCCGACAGCAGCGCCATCCAGAAAGGGCTTCCAAAGACCTACGCCCTCCTCCTTCTGCCCGTCCTTGAAGATAGCGTAGCTCCTGGACAACTACCGCTGCTTTCGCTATGGCTTCCTGAGCGGCCACAACTGAAACCTGGACGCCAAGGACTGCAACATGTTCTGCACTATGAACAACTTCAACTGTGGTCTCTGCCACGTCCAGCCCACCATCGGCGACATCGGCTGGCCTACAAATTTTGTCTGATCGATGGCAGACACTGCTGGCTGCCCATCCTCTGCTCAGACCTACAGAGGAATGCTGGAAGCTGCCGGGACTTCATGCCCAAGGGCCCTGGAAGTAACAGGAACTTCCTGTCAGTCGACACCGGTTTCTCCAGCTTCCAGCAAGCTACTGGGGTCATCTGCAGTGTATGGAGGACGCACACGCCCCTATCCAACATCTGCCCCAGTGGCCCCAGCCGTTCAGGAACCCTACTGACACAACTGGTGGGTGAGGAAGGCTACTCACCGCCACTGGTAGCCAAGGTCCCTCACTGCAAGTGCCGCCTACCATCGCCAGAAGTGTCCCAGACTTCCACCTACCACGGCCAGTTGATCAGGCATCCTGCATGAGACTGTCGGAGCCTTCCACCAACTACACTGACTTCTCACGCTTCCAACCTACTACTGGAGACTGACTGGAGGCGATTGAGTGCAGATGCCTTTTCGAACAACCAAGAAGTCGGCTGAATGCAACTTCCGTCAAGCCCCAGGGCCACCCTCAACAACCTTCAGAGGCTGGCTAAGCGACACTCGACCTTCGTCCGCGGAGGAGTGCCAGCTTGGACGTGAACGAAGAGGCACAGATTACTGCCAGTCGTCTGCTCCACTGACAGAGACCGCAGCGGCTAAGGAACCAGTCTGGGCCTCAAATGAACTTACCAGTCCCCGCCTTCACTTCGACATCTCAGCGAAGCAGGAGAAAGAACTACGAGAGGTGGCCATTCATCAGCATCCACATCCTCATTGTCGCTCTTCTGACGCTCATTCCGTGAAGAGAGAGCAAATACCACCCAGATCAGCGAGGAAGGCATCTGAGTGTAGCTTCCTTCGTCCTAAGGGCGGTTCTCGTCAGCCCTCACCGGCCAGATGAGCCGCACTGAACCGAGAAGTGCCGTCTCGAACATGAACGGAGAGGCATGGATAAATGCTGATCATCTACTCCGCTAACAGATACCTCATCGGCTATAGGAAGAGGCGGGGCCTTCAGGACCTCACGAGTTCTTAGTTTCGCGTCGACATACCAGCGAGCTAAGACTTCCAATCTATTCGTCGAAGGAGCTAGAAGAGTCCATCGATCTTGTCTGACTTTCGACGGATAGTGCTGTTTGGAAGAGACGACTGCAACTTCTACCATCGAGCCGTAGACTGCCTCGGCCCAGGACTACCCTTCCCAGACTCCTGCAGGTCGGAAGTGTCGAGCCACATCTATTGCACCGGTCTAGTCTTTCAACACTCTTCGCTGGAAGACCCCAACCCCGATCAGCGTCATTTCGGCATCAGCGAGACAGACTTCACCTTGTGCAGGCTTCACCGCCTCCAACCTACCACCAAACAACAGGCCGGGCGGGGAAGTGAGTATCCCGAGACCCCGTGAACCCACACCGTGAAATCACCACTACCTCTCACATCCTCCCATCGAAGCTGCGTCTTTCATTCTTCACTCAAACGGAAGCAAGGACACACTTCCTCCACTTGCCACCGACCACACGTTGAGTACTAAAGCAACAGTACGGTGCCAACAACCATGAGACATCTACCACACATCACGTCCTTCTCACTCCATCAGGAAGAAGACGGGGATGACGACCAGACAGAACGCGGGAGATTACGCGCAATCAGACAGCTCCAATGGAGTGATTGCTAACGCCCAAACATCTTGCCTCCTAACTGCTGTTTGGCCTTCTGCTAGGCCAATTCCGGTCTCATCGTCGGCCTAACTGCACTGTTGGTCTACCGTCGGTGTGGAAACATATGGCAAAGAAACGAATGGAACGGACATCGCCCTTCTTGCCTTCTCCCGAACACTACCTGAACCCCGGCCAGAGGGAAGTGTAATGACATCAGCTCTGAGGACTGGCATCCAACTACTCGTCCACCACAATCTCGGAGGACTAGGACATGGAGGTGACACAACGGAGACCTGGCCAGCGCAGGAATGGGAGGAGGTCGCAACACCTGTCCATAGGCCGACTCTTAACCTCACCTCTGCATGACACCCTTCGCGCACCGCGGCCTCCAAGTTGGCCAGAAAACCTAAGGTAGAGCCTGATTGTAGCTGGAAACTAAACACGGGCTCTCACCTCACCACATAGGCCACGCCGAATCTCGAAGACGCGATGCTATCATGACTACGACCCGGAATTCTGACGTCATACTCTTAAATCAGTGCATAGATGAAGTCGCCCCTTCCAACAGTGTTTGATGCAGCAACTGTCCACGAAACAGATGCTTAACATGCGTTCAAGAGGAGCTAGGACTCATCCTAGGACCGTCGAACGCCGGTCTTCTCGTGCTGATCTGTCAATGGCTGGTGAGGAACGGTCCGGCGACACATCACTGTCCAAGCTGCACCCACACTAGGAACATCTCCTGGTGCTCCATTGTGGATCAGTTAGTAGCTCAAGGAGTCTTCCGTCCAGCGATGGTGGACAACTTACTCATCCGCAAGGACAATGCCTCGGACACGCCCAGTTCGTGGAGTTATGCGACGTCCTCCACCGCGAAGCCAGCGTGCTCTTGGAAGTTGTAGAGCCAGGAGTGGGGGATGACGAAGGGCTGCTCCACACCACCACGGACAACCTCGAGGGAAGTGGTACCGCCAATCAGTGGCAGATGCCACAGTCTATAGGGTCCAGGAAGCCACACTTGCTGATGCTGATGATGACCAGTGAGGGGGAGGCCGATTCTGAATTGGTTTTTATATATATATATATATAGGTATCTGGAATGGCCGGGGCTCTGTGAATGCTCAACAAAATTTGGCAAACTTTTTTTCCTGAAAGCTAAAGTTTGCCGCTTGAATGCACTGCGCTGGCAGTTGACAGCAGCCATGAAGAATCCTTCTAGCCAATGGCAAGCAAGCTGGAGGACTGGGTGATCGGAAAGTTGCAGATGCTCAAGTGGACTGAGTCCAGGGGGCCATACTTGCTGACGCTGTTGCTGACCAGGGAGGTGGAGGCCGATTCTGAAACGGTTTTGTTGTTTGTCTTTTGTAGTAATCTCAAGTCTTTGCGAATCATAACGATTTGGTGAAGACTAAATTGGAGATAGCGAAAGACAATGGCCGATTCTGAATCTGTCTGGTCTCTTTTCCAGCAATGCTCTAAAGTTTGCGGAATCAGAAAGGATTCGATAAACTGACATGGGCTGGCACAGATTGAAGCTGGCAGCAGTGAGCTTTGAAAACTGACAGTGACCAATTTTCAAACTCTAGCAGCAAAGTCGTTTTCGGTTGTCCTGTTGGCAGCAGCAGTAGAGAGAATTTCAGAATCCATTTAAGGATAATGAAATTCCTTCGACAATGCTTGCAAAGACGACATGAAAAGAAACTTTGTAGTTAATTTTTGATGGCCAAGTAGTGATGTCATTTCTTATCTTGATCTCCAGCAAAAATGGTTTCACAAAATGCAGAAGGATAAAGTGAAAACATAGAATGCATGCTTGTTGTGGCGATATACAGCAGGAACTTAGCGAGATTCTCTTTCCATCGTCACCGGAAGGGGAAGGAGAGCGGGACAGGTTTTGGGGCAAAGGAGCACTATACACAGCAACTGATCCCGGCCTCCCTTCCGCCCGCCTCCTCGACTAGAGGTCGGACGAAACCGGCTTTGGAAACAGCACAGCGCACCCGCGGGGCGGCCAGGGAGGATGGGATCGATCACATCATCAACTAGCGCAGGCAGAGGAACGGGGCCTCGGATCTAAGCTACAAGCATAGCAATACTAAAGGGGACTGGAGGAGAATCATCTTCCGGCTAGCTTAGGGTAGAGTAGTTTCAGAGATCCGCAGACACGGGTCCAGTACCTGCACGAGCAGAACGTGGGTGGAGAGAGAGTGGGTAGTAGAAGAGACGTGAAGACTCTTCCATCGGAACACTCCCGGCTAGTGTCGGTGGGGGCGAACCTCTCCATGATGACTTGGGAACGGAGGAAGCAGAGGCGGACACCTTGATCCCATCTGAACGCCCCCTCTGCCTCCGTCCTCCTGGGGAATGTCGTAGACTGAAGACTGGAGGTCCCTTTAGGCTCATGCGTCACAATAGGATGTAGTTGAAAACGAGTGGTGCGCTCGCTCTGCTCGTCTGATTGTCCAAGTGTGAGTAGGTCGCAGAAGTGTTGCAGTTTTGGTCGAGGGCCAGTTACGTGGTGATTGGGTGGTCATAGTTGTAGGCTTAGAGTTGTAAATGGAGGGAAAGGCGAGCTCCATCTGGTCTCTCTAGCACCATTCGACGTTGGTGTCTTGAATGGCGGCTTTGGCCGTCAAAACACCGTTCCAGTATCTTGTTGATCTGGATCGGCACGCGAATGTCTCGTGGGCGTAGGACGTGGTTCCAGGTATGGAACTGAAGTCGGCGAAGACAAAGATGGCGATTGTGGTCAATCTTGATGATGAAGTTACGCCTTCCCGCTTCGGCCGTCGCCTCTCCTGGTCTTGTCGGCAAGATGGAGTCTCCTCCCCGATTTTTGGCGCCCTCTTGAGCGTTTGTAGCTCTGGAGCCGGCGCCAAGACTCAAGTCTCCGTCGGTCGTGGGTGGGTTGGGGAAGGCTGGCTCAGAATTGAGGTCCCTGGTAGTCGCCTCCTGCGTCCGTCTTGCCTTCACCCACGTTGAACCCATCACCTCATCCTCTTCGAGCCAGTTGCATACTCGTTGGTACACTGCTGCTGGTAGGGGTTGGATTCCATTGAGATCTAGCATCCAAGGTGGACTAGGAAGCAACAAGATCCCTGTAGCCAGCCGATTCATCCACAGGGAGTCAGCATAACGGTCCTTGAGGCGGATGGTGGGGAAGGGGCCCAATAGTGAGCCTATGGCATTCCAGAACTCGGATGGAGAGAAGGAGTTCTCCATGCCGCAGCAGGAATGTAGTTGCACTTCAGTCAAGCGTCCTCAACGTGGCTTGAGGAAGTGGAAGACCATCTGCTTGGGGACTCCGGCAAAATAGCAGGAGTCCAAGACCAGTACCTTGTTGTTCAGGCACATCTTCTTGAAGATCAGCAGCATAGTCATCAGTCCCTTGCCGCGCAGGCCTTGCAGTACTAGTTTGTCTGCGGAGACATGGCGGAAGTAGCTCAGTAGGCGCCGTCGTTCTTCCGGGTCAGACATGGTTTCGGTGAGTCTGAGCGTGGTCCCAGTGATGCTTCTAGTCAGGCTTGGCCTCTTCTGCTTCACGATTCGCCGTATTCCTTCTGATGAGGAGTCAAAGCGAGACGCCTTTGCTGGCGGTTCTCCATCCCCCTCTGCTTTTCCCGGGATGGCCTCATCGATGAATTTCTCCAGGCGAATCTCCAGCCTGTGGTGCGACGACACCGTCAGTGATCGATAGTGAACCTTGGGGAGGGTTCCCCACGGCGCTCTATCCACCAAGCGATGCCACCTGGAGCACACGAGGCGAGTGCCGGCTAGACTATGTCCATCCAGGTGTTGCAGTATCCGTTCTAGGATCTCATTTGGCACATCGTCGAGTGTAGTTGTTCCCATGATCGTTGTCGCAGCGAGGAACAAGTCCTGTCCATTCTGCTCTGGGTGGGTTCCGGATGATGAGGGTGGAACAGTTGGGGCTTCGGCATCTATGACAGTTTTCGCCGCTGCTAGTAGCCGTCCCCTGTTGAAGTGAAGCTTCCAGTAGTGACGTCGGAGCATCGTTTGGCGATGATCGCCTGGGGAGAGCCTTCCCAGCTGATTCTCCATCAGTATAATTGCCAGCTCCACTTGTGCCAAGTTGGTGTAGTCTTGGTGTAGGGAGAGTGCTGTGTCCGTTTGGGTCCTGTGATCGGCGGTACTACTTCCCTCGAGGTTGTCCATGGTGGTGCGGAGCAGTCCTTTGTCATCCCCCACTCCTGGCTCTGCTCGTACAACTTCCAAGAGCACGCTGGCTTCGCGGTAGAGGACGTCGCATAACTCCACGAACCGGGCGTGTTCCGAGGCATCGTCCTTGCGGATGAGTAAGTTGTCCGCCATCTCTGGACGGAAGACTCCTTGAGCCACTAACTGATCCACGATGGAGCACCAGGAGATGTTCTTAGTGTGGGTGCAGCTTGGACAGTGATGTGTCGCAGGACCGTTCTTCACCAGCCATTGACAGATCAGCACGAGAAGTCCGGCGTTCGACGGTCCTAGGATGAGTTCTAGCTCCTCTTGAACGCATGTCAAGCATCTGTTTCGTGGACAGTTGCTGCATCGAACACTGTCGGCCTGGGCGACTTCCTCGATGCACTGATCGCAGAGGATGACGTCAGAAGTCCGGGTCGTAGACATGATAGCGTCGTGTCTTCGAGATTCGGCGTGGCCAATGTGGTGAGGTGAGAGCCCGTGTTTAGTTTCCAGCTACAATCAGGCTCTACCTTAGGTTTTCTGGCCAACTTGGAGGCCGCGGTGCGCGAAGGATGTCATGCAGAGGTGAGAATAAGAGTCGGCCTATGGACAGGATGTCGCGACCTCCTCCCATTCCTGCGCTGGCGAGGTCTCCGTTGTGTCACCTCCATGTCTTAGTCCTCCGTGATTGTGGTGGACGAGTAGTTGACTGCCAGTCCTCAGAGCTGATGTCATTACACTTCCCTCTGGCAGGGGTCAGGTAGTGTTCGGGAGAAGGCGAGACGAGCGATGTTCGTTCCATTCGTCTCTTCGCTATGTGTTTCCGCACCGACGGTAGACCAACGGTGCAGCTAGGCCGATGATGAGACCGGAATTGGCCTAGCAGAAGGCCAGACCGCAGTTAGGAGGCACGATGTTTGGGCGTTAGCAATCACTCCGTTGGAGCTGTCTGATTGCGCATAATCTCCCGCGTTCTGTCTGGTCGTCATCCCCGTCTTCTTCCTGATGGAGTGAGAAGGACGTGATGTGTGGTAGATGTCTCATGGTTGTTGGCACCGTACTGTTGCTTTAGTACTCAACGTGTGGTTGGTGGCAAGTGGAGGAAGTGTGTCCTTGCTTTCGTTCGAGTGAAGAATGAAAGACGCAGCTTCGATGGGAGGATGTGGGAGGTAGTGGTGATTTCACGGTGTGGGTTCACGGTCTGGGGTACTCTATTTCCTCCCGCCCGGCCTGTTGTTTGGTGGTAGGTTGGAGGCGGTGAAGCCAGCACGAGGTGAAGTCTGTCTCGCTGATGCCGAAATGACGTTGATTGGGGTTGGGGTCTTCCAGCGAGGAGTGTCGAAAGACTAGACCGGTGCAATAGATATGGCTTGACACTTCCGACCTGCAGGAGTCTGGGAAGGGTAGTCCTAGGCCGAGACAGTCTGCGGCTTGATGGTAGAAGTTGTAGTCGTCTCTTCCAAACAGCACTATCCGTCGAAAGTCAGACGAGATCGATGGACTCTTCTAGCTCCCTCGACGAATAGATTGGAAGTCTGAGCTCGCTGGTATATTGATGCGAACCTAAGCACTCGTGAGGTCCTTGAGGCCCCGCCTCTTCCTATAGCCGCTGAGGCATCTGTTAGCGGAGTAGATGATCAGCATTTATCCAGGCCTCTCCGTTCATGTTCAAGATGGCACGTCTCGGTTCGGTGTAGCTCCTTTGGCCGGTGAGGGCTGTCAAGAACCGCCCCTTAGGACGAAGGAAGCTACACTCAGAAGACTTCCTCGTTGGTCTGGGTGGTATTTGCTCTCAGTCTCCGCATTCCGGACATGGTTGATAAGGTATTAGGCCAAGGGCAGAACACCTCTCGTCACGGAATGAGCGTCAAAGGAGTGACAAGGAGGATGTGGATGCTGATGAATGGCCACCTCTCGTAGTTCCTTCTCCTGCCTCGCTGAGATGTCGAGTGAGGGCGGTGGTCAGTGAGTTCATCGAGACTCGGTCTGGTTCCTTCGCTATTGGGGCCTCTGAGTATCGGCTTCCACCCACGCTTCTTCATTCCTGACCCCAGTAGCACTTTTGTTGGCTGTGGGTTCAGTGCCATTCCGCCCGTCCGTGGAGGTGGAGCTGGAAGCCGTCCAGGCTCCCGTCCATCAAGTGCGCCACCGGCCTCTTACTGCTGGGCGGAGTAAGGAGTAGGGTGAAGGCAGGAGACCTTTTGAGGTCTGGAATAAGCGCTTTCCAGACGGGAAACTTCATGACGCTGCACGCGTTTATGTAGTTGCCGTAGTAGTCGCAGAAGCCGTCCAGGAGTCTGTAGGTCTGGTACCCTGCCGACCTCTGGCTGTAGGCGCGCCTTCCAGAGACGGAGCTTCATAGCGCTGTGCGTGTACATGTAGCAGTCGTAGTAGAAGTCGGCTCAGATGCTGGACTTGTTCCGGTTGAAGCTGGAGCAGGGTAGGCAACAATCAGTGGCCGCAGTCAAACCGGCAAAATTTGGAGGCCAGCTGACGTTGCCGATGGTGGGAGTTTGTGACGTCCAGGTTTCAGTCGTGGCCGTCCAGAAAGCCATAGCAAAGCGGTGGTAGTTGTTCAGGAGCTACGCTGTCTGCAAGGGCGGGCAGAAGGAGGAGGGCGTAGGTCTTTGGAAGCCCCCCCCTTTCTGGATGGCGCTGCTGTCGGAGCACACGCAGAGGACGAAGGTCTCGAAGGTGTTGTGCTCGCCGTTGGCGCTGTCCATGAAGTAGTCCTTCTGGTCATAGGTGAGCCGGCTGGGGTTGTAGATGGCCGGCAAGGCGTAGAGGCTACAGCGAGTGTAGTCCTTTAGGCTGTGTCCGTGCACGGCCGCTGTCACTCATCGAAGAGTAGAGGCTGACTCTGAATCGGTTTGCCACGTGTCTTCCGGTTTCTCGCTCAGAGATTCACATAATCATAAAGATTAGCAATCTAGATGGGCGAAGTTGACGGATGGTGGCCGATCCTGAATCGGGCTGGTCTTCTCCAGTGACGTTCGAAACTTTACGAATCCGAAAGGACTCATAGAGCGGTGATGGCCGGCTAATATCGCGGTATACAGCAGTGAGTTTGAACTGATTGGAGCCAATTTCCAAACTCGAGCAGCTGAGGCGAGGATTTCCTTGTTGGCTGGTGGCTGTAGAGAATTTCAGAATCCGTTCAAGGATAATGAAATTGCCGTCGACAATACTGGCGTAGACCGCAGGAAAACACCCTTTTCAGTTAGTTTTCAGTGCTTGAAATTTGACAGTAGCCAATTTCAAGGTCGTCTTCGGAGCTAGTCAGCTAGCAGTTGTAGAGGACTTTCAAAATCCGTTCAAGGATAATGAAATTCTGTCGACGATGTTCTGAAGAGAGCATGAAAAGGAACTTTTCAGTTGATTTTCAATGCCCTACAGCGGCGTCGAATCTGGTCTCAATCCTCAGCGTAGAACGATTTCACAAATTCCGTAAGGATAGAGTGAAATCTTTGAAGCGGGATGGTAGTTGAAGAGGAACCTTTCAGTTCTCTTCTGGACCCGTCGCAGCCAGGAGTGGTGGCATCGATGTTGGCTGACGTTGAGAGTTTCTCAATATCCGCTCAAAGATAGTGTGAACTCGGAGCTGCGATGTTATTGTTGAAGATCGGACATTGAAGTAGACTCAAGGCCGATTGTTCATTCCTTGCAATGTAGTTGCAGGTGCTGCTGGATCGGAGTTCTCGAAGCCATCTCTGGCTGGGTGAGGTCCGGGCGCTGCCGGTGATTCTGTCTAGCAGCGAATCGGTGGCTAGTGTGTCTTCCACCCAATGTAGCCGATCTCAGTGGCTTCTGATGTCATGCTAGAAGCTTGAGAATCTGGCAGTAGCAGGCTAGAGACCGGTCCGTTCCCAGTGACATGCTGGGGGTCTGAGAAGCCGGCGTTGACTGGTAGGAAGCTCTAACAGCCTCCAGTGGGCAGCGGGTCCTTTCATGCTTGCCTGGCGGTGAAGGATGTTGCCGAACGGCATCCCTTTTTCTCTAGCCAGTGTAGAAGATTTCTACTGTTGTAGTCAATCAGTAGTCGCTTGTCAGGCTGTCATCTGTCGCATTGTTGAGAAGTGTTGGCCGAAGCTGAGCTGGTGGAAGGAGCTCTGTTTGGACCAGATGTGACAGGTGTAGGTGGGGGAGTGTGGGGGTGGAGAGTAGAGCAGTAGTTGTAGCTATGTTTTCTGCCAGCTAGGATGTTGTCCCTCTTCCTATACGTCCCTGGGCAGTAGCACTGTCTAGTTTCCTGGTTCCCGTTCCGTATACTCTTCCTCTGTTGCCCGCTTCCCGTTTCGGGTACTCTTTCCTCCAGGCGGCCGAGGAGAGAGTGTAGGGCGTGTGGCGCCAGGGGTGCATAGCTTGGCGCGATGATAGGTGTCCAAGTGATGCTAGAGGTTCCTGTCGGCCTGGGCTGAGATGGTGCAGTGCAGAAGCCTTGGAGCCTTTGTTCCAGGATTGATTGAAGGATGAGAGCATGCACTGATGTCACAGCCTTGTCACTTCGGCTGGCGATGGACTGTGCGGCGGTGAGGCGGAGGAGATGAACTCCGATTTGGTCGCCGGTGTAGAGCATGCGGCTCCGCAGTAACTAGCAACCAGGCTCCACCGCCGTTAAAGTCGATGAAGTGAGGAGTAAGGGGTATGCATGCCATCCTCAACGCAATCTGGTGGCGTGCAGCTCGTTGCTGTCCAGGTGGAAGCTGTTGGCCAAGTCTTCCAGGTTCCCACGGGTCAGGTCCAAGGCTGGCATCATACTGAGAGGAGGCATGATGCAGCCTGGAGGATTGTTAGGTCTCGTGTCGGAACATGGCGTCCTTGAAGGGGCTGAGCTTCTGGACGCTGGGCTTGGTTTTGAACTGGCGCTGGGGACGATGATGGCGAAGTTGGGCTCGGACTGCTTCCTGTCGCTGAACATGTCTGGCAGGAAACAAAACTGCAGTAGGGCAGGGAGAAGCGCTCTGTTGCTCTAGGCAGTGAATGGAAGGCAGTGGATGGATTGAACGCTGTGTTTGACTGGGAATGCGTTGGCGGTCTTGCCGTTGAAGACTAGCGAGACGCAACCGTGTCTCACAGCTGTTGCCTTCCAGACTTCCTATTCACCATCACCGAACAGTAGTCCGAGAAGACTTGTCCTTCTGGCCATCAGAAGAGTTGAATAAGCTCTCCTGGCCTTCGATCGGTTGTATGCATCGAAGGCGGGACTGAGAGTCACGGCTCCGATTCTCTTCTTTGCCTTGGAGGCTGACTTGGACTCAGAGCCTTCGATGAGTGGGCTGGAGAGCGTCTTCCGTAGACTGAGTGTTCGGGGCGCAGACTTGCATCCCCCTTCCAACTGCACCCTGTGTTCTTGAGTGCCAGTTGGGCTTTCTCTCTCTCCTCCTTGTTTGTGTCTCAGGCTGTTAGGATGCGTCGCTTTCTTGATCGATTCCTGCTATTCCGACTCTTCCCCACGGTGTGTCAGTGAGTTGCTCCATTTGAGCTGTGTTTCTCCTTCTGCTCGGTTGTTTCTCTCTGACGACTGACTATCAAGGGGAAGGGTGGGCAGGCAGGAAAGGCCAAGGCACGCATCGTAGCAGCAGTGACAAGGAAGCAAGGAAGGGCGATGGTGAGGGCGCAGAGAAACTGGCGCAGTGGGCTTCTTCATCACCGCTGGCGGCGAGCGACGCTCTTCGCTCTCTGCCGCCGTCCGTTGTTCTCCTCCTTCCTTGCGTTGTCTCTCCCTGAGGCTCGCGATGGAGGCGAGCGCAAGCATGAACGTGAGCGGGAGCGGGAGCGTGCTGATGAGGAAGATGCTCCAGAGCATCCTGTCGCCGCCCGCTCACTCCCTCCGTTCATCATGGCCTGGTCGACCGGGCAACCCGTCGACGGCGGCGGACAGGCCTGTGGAGGCCTCGAGCGGATTGCATCTGGCGCACCGGTGGAGTCCGTCGAAGGCGGCGTGGAGGCTCTCGGCCTTCTTCCGGCTGATGACGTAGCCGTCTCCCTTGATCTTGTTCAGCTGCTGTTGGAGGGCCCGTTCTCGCACTCAAACTTGTCCCTTGCCGCTGAGCCTGGCCCCGCTCCTGGATGCCTGCTCCCTCGCGACTTGGCAGCGACCAGCTGTTTCCGGAACTCCTCGTGGCCCTTCTCCAGCGTCTTCACCTTCGCCTCCAACCCCAAGCACTTTCTTTCCCAGGAAAGAGCTTTCCGCGCTTGGAGGGATTCAAGGCTGGATCCAATGATGGCGCCTTTCTGTCGCTGAACTTGCCTTTCCAGCTCCAGTATGCGGCTGTCCTTGTAGTGAAGTTGCTGGAGATGATGAGCGCACTGTTGCTCCTTGGTTGATGGCTGGAGGTTCCTCCTGCCTTCGAGTGGCGGCCGGAGAAGGAGAAGCATGTTTGCTTCCTTCTTGGCTCTGACTCGGAGCTAGCTCCTCCTTCCTGCTCTTCCTTGTCTACCTCCTCTCCCTCCTCTCCCTCCTCCTCTTGGTGTGGCGTGACGTCTATTTTGTCTCCCTGGGAAGAGTGTAGGTTGAGGGAGGGGTGTGGAGGGTCGTGGGAGCTAGCGACTGTCGGTTGCGGGGGGTTGTTGGCGGACATATTCCTCGGAGAGAAATGTGTCAGGGGCTGACGAATGGTCGTTGGTGCTTTGGGGAGCCGCTTTTTGCGAGGGGGGCAAAAAACCGGGGGGCGGTGGCAGGGCGGAAACATCCATCGTCCGCACCTGCCATTTCTTAGAGGCCGCTTTTTCTGGGGGAAGGTGCAGAGAGTAGGGTGTGGTTGTAAGGAGGGTCATTAATCTCCCGTTGTTTGCGCTCTCTAGGGGCCGCTTTTTCAGAGCTTGCGCCAAAAAAACGTAGGCCCACGGAGGGGAGTGGAGGGGGAGCAATTAGTCCGCCCTCTCTTCTTGCCACCCTTCTTGCGAAGACTGGGGGAGCAGGTTCCCGCTGGCTGGAGCAGGGGGGGGGGGTGTTTTGCAGGGGAGATGTGTGTGTGGCGCGCTGGGGGGTGGAGTGTGCAGTGGAGGGGGCTGTTTTTGCCGGGTGACGAATGGTGGGTGGAGGGCTTGGATAGGCGGTAAATTGGCGCAGGATTTTTAGCCAAGCTTTGCCAGCTGAAGTTCTCCGCAGTGAATTTTCCGAAACATTGAAACAGTCGCATCCTAAAGCAGCGCTCCACTGAGCCTTTCGATGAGTCCTAGTTCTGGGAGTAGTCATTGTCGGTTGTAGTAGCAGACAAGTGTTAGTCCGCTTTTCCAATCAGCCACGAGCTTGGCTGCGAAGCGGACTCTTAGTAGTCCGCACAGCTCGAATCAGCCACTTAGTCGGCTGCGAAGTAGACTCCTCATAGTCTACGCTCGTCCAGTCAGCCATCAGTTTGGCTGCGAGGTGGGCTCCTAATTGCCCGCACTGACGAGGTCAGCCGTGTGGTCGGCTGCTAAGCAGACTCTTCGTAGTCTGCTCTCGTCCAGTCAGCCGCCAGTTCGGCTGCGAGGTGGGCTCCTGATGGTCCACACTGACGAGATCAGCCGCGTAGTCGGCTGCTAAGCAGACTTTCGTAGTCTGCACTCCTTGAGGTCAGCCACCAAGTTGGCTGCGAAGCGGACTCGTGGTAGTCCGCACTCGACTAAATCAGCCGCCTAGTCGACTGCTAAGCAGACTCTTCGTAGTCTGCGCTCGTCCAGTCAGCCGCCAGTTCGGCTGCGAGGTGGGCTCCTAATGGCCCACACTGACGAGATCAGCCGCGTAGTCGGCTGCTAAGCAGACTCTTCGTAGTCTGCGCTCGTCCAGTCAGCCGCCAGTTCGGCTGCGAGGTGGGCTCCTAATGGCCCACACTGACGAGATCAGCCGCGTAGTCGGCTGCTAAGCAGACTCTTCGTAGTCTGCGCTCGTCCAGTCAGCCGCCAGTTCGGCTGCGAGGTGGGCTCCTAATGGCCCACACTGACGAGATCAGCCGCGTAGTCGGCTGCTAAGCAGACTCTTCGTAGTCTGCGCTCGTCCAGTCAGCCGCCAGTTCGGCTGCAAGGTGGGCTCCTAATGGCCCACACTGACGAGATCAGCCGCGTAGTCGGCTGCTAAGCAGACTCTTCGTAGTCTGCACTTGTCGAATCATCCCCTGGCGGAGTTCGACGGAGGCTGAGGGTTTTGTGTTCCGTACTCCTTCCCGCGTCGATTAACCAGCCGCCTAGTAGGCTGGGCGCGTGTCATTGCCTCCTATTAGGCCTGCGCGGTCGCGAATTCTGTGCTCGTCAGCTCAGAGTCCCGTAAGACAAATTCGCTCTCCTCTGCATCCTCCTCCCATCCGTCGACGGCTCGAGGTGGCAAAAGGCTTACTAGGCCTTTGCAGAGTAACAAGGTGGGCCCTCAGCCCGAAGTGAGTAAGAACGAGGTTGCTTTGCCAGCTCCCTCACGTGGCAGCCGCTCCCATGTCGGCCGCCCCTGCCTGGTTCCTGCTTCTCTCCCGCTTCCTCAGCGATGCGGCAGAGGGTGGGCAGGGCGTGCCCTTGCAGTCGTTCCGCCTCCCCCCCATAAGGGCGACGGATTGAGTAGCAAGAGGCCGAGTAGTTGTTGCCCGCTGGCTCCTAGTAGCTCTTAGGCGGGGCTTTTCGCTGGCATCTGAATTCACGGTTCAATCCGCAGTCGGAGTCCACAGAGGAAGGCTGCTGTGAAGGAAATGCGAAGTTCAGATGCGGCGTCATTGGTCATCCTCAGGTCTGCAGTCGGAGTCCACAGAGGAAGGCTGCTAGAGATGAGGGGGGTTGACCCTTGAAGGTGGAGTCACGCTGTTTGCCAATTCCCACCCGCAGTCGGAGTCCACAGAGGAAGGCTGCTGAGGGGGAACTGCAGGGACAGATTGACTTGACCAAGTCACTGCTGTTTGGCACTTTCCATCCGCAGTCGGAGTCCACAGAGGAAGGCTGCTGGAATGGGAGTGCAGGGACAGTCTGAACTCCTAGGGGCCATAGGCCTGTGCCTGCCAGTTCAGGCCGTAGTTTGTGGCCGAAGGCCCGTGCCTGCCGATTCAGGCCGTAGTGCGTGGCCGAAAGCCTGTGTCTGCCAATTCAGGCCGTCGTTTGTGGCCGAAGGCCTGTGCCTTGTTCATGTCGCAGTTGAAGGCGACCTAGATGCCGCTGAGCTTGATGAACAAGGCCGAGAAGTTGGCCGGAGGCCCGTGCCAGACGCATTTCAATCCTTTGTAGCTGAAGAGCTGGGAGGAAATGTGTTGGCCGTTGATGTTCATTGACGCGTCATTCTGGGCAATCAATTGATTGGCGAGGAATGAGTATCGGTCAATGGGCGTCTTGTGGAGGGCGGAGACCTGGATGCCAAAGCCGAAGCCGTAGGCAGAGGCCTTGAAGCCGCAGTCCTGGCAGATTTGCTCCGTTACGAGGGTCGGCAAATCTTAGTTAGACGCTGTAGAACCGAAGTTCTTGAGACTTCTTCTTTTATCCGCCTTTAGGATAATAGAAGCGTCGAATTTCCGCCGAGTATTCCATTAAAGTTAAACTTTAATGTTTCCGTTCGGCGTTGACTTGAAAGGCAGGGCATTTGGCTCCGCTTGCTGGAGCTGGGCGGAGGCATTCTTGCCCTGCTTTCAGGCCAAAGACGGCGTAGCCTTTGAAGGCGCTTTTCGATGTCGCTCCATCCAAGACCTCTAAGAAGGGGATAGAGGGGTAGGATGAAGGTACGCAATCGGACTGTTCATCTATCCGCTGCCAAAGTAGAGCTGGTTGAGGCTATGCTTGTCGCAGAAGTTCTGGAGGTCCCAGATGCTCAGCCAGTCGTCCTTGGCGAGGTCTAATATGAACGGTCTGGAGGATTGTAGTAGGCATAGAGGTGGGGGCGACGGAAAGTTTGTTGGGTCCGTCGACGTCCATCTATGCGCTGTCCCAGTAGAGCTGGTTGAGGCCGTGCTTGTAGCAGAAGCGCTAGAAGTCCCAGGCGTTCCGCTCGGCGGCCTTGGCCAAGTCGAATTGGAACAGTGTTTGAGGGTTGCAATAGGAGTAGTAGTGGAGGTGACGGAAGGTTTGCAGAGTCCGTCGGTGTCCATCTGTACGCTGTCCAAGCGGCACTTGCTGAAGCTGGTCTGGGCCTTGGAGCTCCGCAAGGAGTGCTTGGGGGTAGATGGAAGGGAAGATTGAAAGGGGGTAGGTGACTGTCTGCGTCCATCTGTGCGCTGTCCAAGAGGCGCTGGCTGGAGGGCCTCTGCGTCTCGGAGATGCCCAGCTAGGCGTGCTTTGCCAGGCAGAGCGCATTCAAGGCCAATCTTGGCCGGTCCAGGTTAGGAGGCTGGGGTAGAGAGTTGAGGTGCCGTGAAGACTGGCAGGTACGCCGGCGCCGCGAAATGCGATGATCTCGAAGCCGCGGTAGTAGACGCTAGTCTTCAACAGTCTGTTGTCTGAGAGGCGCTGGCTGGATGAGCTCTGCGCGAACGGGCGGCCAATCTTGGCCTGTCTCAGCTATGGGGTGTGGGGCTGGAAGGTATAGGTAGGGTGTTAGGAAGACTTGCAGATGCGTCGGCGCTGCGAAATACGATGATCTCGAAGCGGCGCTAGAAGAAGCTAGTCTTCGCCTTCCGTCCAGATAGGGATTGAAGAGGGAGTTTGAGGTGTCATTATTGATGACGTTGATGGCGACGATGCGAACGCTGCTCTTCTGGCCGATGATCAGCTCGGTCTTGGCCAATCCGTCCAGGTTCCCGTTCAGGGTACTCTTCCCTCTCGGCCGGCGGCGGAGAGGAAGCGGGCAAGTTGAACTTGTCCGCCTTGGACAGAGCCAATGGAGGCTTTAGGCCAAGTGGGCAGAAGAAGGGACGCATTGTCGGTGATGCGAAAGGCGGGCTTTAAGCAGGGTTAGCTTAAACGCCTGTCGCAATTGAGGATGGAGGGGGGTAGAGAAGTGTAAGGGACGCAGACGTTGTTGATGGCGGCCATGTAGAAGAAGCAGGGCAAGGGCTTCTTGCTAGAGTTGGGCCGCTTGGATGATGGCGGAGAGCCTTTGTAGATGGCTCTTTGACGCATCAAAAAGAGGCCTGTGGCCGTCAATTTCAGAAAGTATTACTTTCTGCTCGCTTCTTGCGACGTTGATGAAGGCTGTTCTGAGAGATGCGCTGAAGTTACGCAGCTCGGGATGACAGTTGTCTCAACTTGCCGCAGCTCGGGATGACACTGAGCAAATTTGCATTGTGAGAGATGCGAATTGATGACGCAGCTCGGGATGACAATGTCGAATTTGCTCGGGTTGACAGTGTCGTGGGTTGATTCAGCTCGGGATGACGCAGAGCAAATTGCTTTGAGCCTGCGGTGAAATGACGCAGCTCGGGATGACAGGTCAATTTGCTCGGGTTTACGGCGGCGAAGATCGACACAGCTCGGGATGACATAAGCTGGTCTTTCTCTGTTTTGGCTGCGATGATTTTCCGCAGCTCGGGTTGACGCTGAGCAGATTGTCATTGTGAGAGATGCGGATGATGACGCAGCTCGGGATGACAATGTCAATTGCTCGGGTTGACAGAGGTAGAAATCGGCGCAGCTCGGGATGACGCTAGCAATTGCTTTGAGCCTGCGGTGATTTCTTAAGGTCTTTGCCGTCTTGAGCTGAACTCCAGAAAGCTGCTCTCAGAAGGCCAGGCCAAAGCAGGCCTTCGAGGTTGGGCGGAGTTGAGGTGAGCAAACGTAGCCGCGTTTTCAGAACGCCGCTCCAAAATAGGCCTTTTCTGAGTTACGTAAACTTTAAGTTTAGCGTCTCTTTTGCCCATTTTGGATTCGTCGAAGAAGCGTTGAAAGAATTTGCATATCTTCGCAGATAGTGCAAAGTCTTGGAGGCGGCGATGGGATTGAAGTTGGCCCATTCGCCGGCGGGCTGGCCGAAGCCGGAGCGGAAGCCGTCCATGTTGCCGTTGGCCATGTACACCACCGACCTCTTACTGCTAGGCGGAGTAAGGGGAAGGGTGTAGGGCAGGGGACCTTTGAAGGTCTGCAGAGGACGTCTTCCTGGAGGCAAACTGCATGACGGCGTACGCGGTCATGAAGTTGCAGAAGCGGTTGGGGAAGCCGCCCAGGTTCCCGTAGGCCTTGTACACCACCGACCTCTCTGGATGGAAGGGGAGGAAGGGTGGAGGTTTGAGGCCTCTTTGAGGAACGCAGTGGAGGCGTCGTCCAACGGGCAGAGCTTCATGGAGCAGAGGGCGTCCATGGAGTTGCCGGGGTTGAAGAAGGTGAACACGCTGGACTTGCGCGGCTTGATGCTGGAGCTGAGCGTAGTCAGCAAGCCGCAGTCGGCGTCGATCGGGACGGAGTCCTGGAGAGTTCCAGTGTGGGCGCTGTTGGGCTGGAAGTGGCAGAGGCCGCAGTCGAAGCCGTCCAGCATTCCGCACTGGTTGCAGTCCTTGGAGATCTGGACGCGGTTGCGGTGCTCCAGGAAGCCGTAGCGAAAGCGGCGGACTTAGTCCAGAGTTGACGCTTTCTTCAATGGCGGGTAGAAGGAGTAGGAAGAGGCGGATCCTTGACACAGTCTTCCGATGCGCCGTAACGAAGGCAGACGCAAAGGAAGCAGGCCTTGCAGGCGCTGTGCTTGGAGCTGGCGCCGTCCTCGAAGAGGTCCTTCTAGCCGCAGGTGAGCAGGCTGAGGTTGCAGATGGCTGGAAGGCCGTAGTAGTGGCAGTGCAAGCAGTCCACTAGGCTGGGCCTGTTCCAGTGATCGTCTGCGTAGAAAAGCGTAGTCCGCTTGTGAGTCTCTTGGACTTTTGTCTTTCGGCGTTGCTTTTTCGAAATTTACGCGATCGTAAAGATCCGTAAATGAAGCGATGTCGAAGGACGGCCATTGACTCTGAAGCTGGCTGGGCTTTTCTTTAGCGATGCTCGAAAGTTTATAAATCCGCAAAGATTTATAAACATGTTGGCCGTCGAGGTTGCAGCAGACTGCAGGGAGTTTTGAGAGCTGTCCATAGCGATCTCAAAATTCTAGCAGCGTAGGCGTGCTTCTGCTGGATAGCTGGCATTGGTTGGCCGGCAGAGTTGCAGCAGAGGCCGTAAGTTCGAAAACTGAACGGAGCCAATTTTCGAACTCTAGCAGCGAAGGCAAGTGGTTCGCTGGTGGCTGCAGGCAATTTCAAGATCCGTCCAAGGATAATGAAATTGTCATCGACGATGCTTGCGCAGACGGCACGAAAACAACTTTGCAGTTAGTTTTCAGTGCACAAGCAGCGGAGTTGCGTCCGAGCCGACGTAGACTGGGGCTGGCAGCGAAGATCTTTGACAATTGACAATGGCCAATTTCAAAGTCCAGCAGCGAAGCGGATCGAAGCTGGTGGCTGTCAGCTGAGGAGAATATTCAAAATCCATTTCAGGATGATGAAATTCTGTCGACGACGCTGATGACGTCAGCATGAAAAGAAACTTTTCAGTTAATTTTCAATGCCGGGTAGCGAAGTCGAATCTTGTCTTGATCGTCGGCGTGAAATGATTTCATAAAATCCGCAAGGATAGAATGAAATCATTGAACGGAGTTGCTCCTTGAAGAAAACTTTTCAGTTCGCTTCAAGACCCTGCGTAGCAGCCGCGGCAGATTACGGTAGCCAGTGTGCCGTGTGACGTCAGAGTTTCCTGTTTATCGCCCAACGATGGCGTGATGGCTGGAAACTCGGCGCTGCGATGTTGCTGTCGAAGAACGGATATTGAAAATAGACTCGAAAGTCAATTTCAATTCCATGCAGCGTAGTCGCAGTTGTTGCCGTCTAGAAGTTCATGAGGCTGGCTCTGGCTGAGTGAAGATCTGGGGCTGCAGGGTGTCCTGTCTGGCAGCGAAGCGAGGTCCGGCAATGCAGGCTGGGCTCGATTCGCTGTCCTGGCTCTGTAGATCGGTGACTGGGGCTTTTGGCTCGATCGCTGTTGATGGTAGAAGGCGGCGAGGTCAAAAGCCGGAAGTTGTTGCGGAAGCGGAAGTTGGCGGAAGTGGTGCTGGGCATTGTAGTAGCATTGTAGAGGTGGTCGGTCGAGGTACAGATAAGCCAACCACTCTCTGCTACCAAACGCTGTGGTGTAACAGCAGGAACTTAGCAAGATTCTCTTGTCATCGTCACCGGAAGGGGAAGGAGAGCGGGACAGGTTTAGGGGCAAAGGAGCACTATACACAGCAACTGATTCCGGCCTCCCTTCCGCCCGCCTCATCAACATAGGTCAACAAAACCGGCTTGGGAAACGTCACAAAATAGTCAGGTAGTTCCCAGTTGTATCTTCTTGCTGTCACTGTATTGCTGGAGTGTCGGTGGGTAGGTGATGTTGTTGAATGAGCATTTGTCTATCTTGTTGCTTCCCCGTTTTGTCTCGTGGAAGATGGAGTGAGATGAAGAATAGATCGACAGTTTCCTGAAGAGTGTCAATCTGGTGATGGTGAGCCTGTTGGAAGTGTCATCCCATGACTCCTTTCCCCCTTGATGGAGGTGTGTAGTGAGGTGATGGCGGCCGCAAGAAGCTATGCGGTGGTGTAGTTGCATAGAGGTCTTGAGCGGGGTCATGTAGTTGTAGGTTAACCAGGTAGCAAGGTGGTGCAGTGGTCGCACGCCTAGGTTGAGGTGGGGGCTGTCAAAAGCTGTTGAAGCTGGTCACTGCAGGTTAGTGGCTAGAATCAAGGTGGAGGAGGGGGTGCAGGTTGAGGATCCCAGTGGGTTGCGATGGAAGTTGACAACTATGAATAAGTCACATCCTTGACACTCGGCCACAGGAGGCAGTCTGTTGTCGTCGGTGGCCGAGTTGCCGACAGCGGGTGCGCATGCGCTATCATCTGAGGTCTCTAGCTGGTTAGAGCCAAGGTAGTTCAGGTTGTGGTTATGGCCGTCCATGAAGTAGCAGTGGAAGCTGCATAAGCACTCTAGGAAGGTTAGGTTTTCTGACGTCCCCCAAGTGGCGGGAGATGGGATGGACGATGTCCAGGACTCCGCGTCTTGCTTTGTGGAGGTGTGATGAACCGTCGATGGATGGACTATGAGGTGCAGTCTGGGCGGTGGACAGAGTAGAAAGATGACAAGGTCGAACGTCAGTACATCTCCAAAGGGATGACCCCTGAGATCGGAAATCCTGGCAGTAGAAGAGTGAGAGACTGCCGGGGTCATTCACGCAGTCGGTGGGATAGGTCTGGTAGTCCCGGGCAAGTACGGAGGAAGTGCTGTTGCAACCAGTGGCATCCAGGTTATTCTGTCCACCCCATTGTCCACCAAGCGTGTCGCAGTAGCAGCCATCTGTTGGGCCGCTGCCAAATCAGTGGCGGTGGTCAGGGTTGGCCCAGTAGATGCTAACTCGAGCCTGTGGCTTGCTAGCACCCAGCAACACCTGTGGTGCCTAGGTCATCCAGTGTGATGAAGTAGAGGTTAGGCATGAAGTCCAACATGTGGGAGTTTGGGACAGGTAGTCTTGGTTGGGGTGGTCTACGACTCAGTTGTAGAGGTTGCAGTCATAGTTCCGAGCAGCGTTATCCATCTGAGGTCAGAGGATATAGATGCACTCTTCTGGCTCCCTCAATGAGTGGACTAGAGGTCTTGCGTCCCGGATGAGGCTGAGTTGGCGATGGACCAAAGAGCAGAATGTCTTTCTTCCCGGGATGAGAGTTGGAAGACGGACAAGGAAGGCGTGAGCGCTGGCAGCTGGACACGTCTCGCAGTTCTCTCTTCCATCCTGTGGAGATGTCGACACGAGGGTCGTCTGAGGCTCATCTTAGCTCCTTGGTCGTCCAAGCGTCTGTCAATGGAACAGGTGACTAGCAGTTATCAACTCCTCTTCATTCCCGTTCCAGATGACAACTTCTGGCGGGTGAAGGTCCAGTGTAGCTCACTAGGTCCGTGAGGGTTATTGAGGACGACCCTGCGGATTGATTGAAGCCACACTCAGATTACCTCCTCGCTGTATGAAGTGACATCTGTCCTCCGTCACCTCCTGCCAGTCTCCAGTAGTAATTGGAGGTATGAGACGCCAGTGTGTCTGGTGGGAGGCTCTGGCTGCTTCCATCCTCATGTAGAAGGCCTGGCCAGTTGATGGTAGTAGAAAGAAGTCTGGGATACTTCCAGCGGTGGTGGAAGGCCCTTGCATTCTCCGTATCCATTTGAAGGTCCGGGTCTTCCGCGGTGGTCAATGAGGGACCTTGGCCACCAGTGGCGGTGAGTAGCCGTCCTCATCCACCAGATGATCCCAGGAGCTTGCTAGAGGTCGGAGAAACCGGTGTTGACTGACAGGAAGTTCCGGCTGCCTCCAGGGGCCCTTGGGTATGAAGCCCTGGTAGCTTCCAGCATCCTGCTGGAGGTCTGAGCAGCTGGCCATGGGGGTAGCAGATCTTATTAGCCAGTGGCAGTAGCCAGGAGACCTCAATAGTCTTCTGTTGTGGCCGGTAGCCTTGACAGCCTCCAACTGCAGGTTGGACCCCTTGGCAGCGAGAAGGTCTTGACGGCCTTCAGCTTGTGTTGAAGGCCTGGACAGTTGGTAGCATCGGCAGTAAGCCTGGGAAGCTTCCGGCAGCGGTGGGAAGCCTTTGCCGCCTCCAGTGTCAAGCTGAAGGTCCAGGTTTTCAGCAGTGGCTGACAGGAGACCTTGGTCACCAGTGGCCGTGAGTAGAAGGCCTTGGTCACTGGCTGTTGCGGGCAGGTCCTGAGCAGCTGGCAGTGGCTGAACAGAGGCGTGTGTTCTCCAGCCAAGGCAGATGGTCTCAGTGGCCTCCGATGTTGCATTGAGGGGTTGAGAAGTTGGCAATAGCAGGCAGGAGACCTGTCAGCCCCCCAGTAGCATGCTGGAGGCCTAAGGATCCGGTGGTGACTGACGGGAAGTTCTGGCAGACTCCCGTGGACAGTGAGTCTTCCTGTGCTTGCCTGGCAGGTGGAGATGCCATTGAATAGCATTGGCATCCCTCTGGCTCTACGTCAAAGATGTCTACTGTTGTCGTCAATCAGTAATCATCTTGCGTTGCTGTCATCTGTTGCATTGTCCAGAGAGTGTTGGTTGAAGCCAAGCCGGTAGAAGTAACTCAGTCTGGACCAGATGTGGCAGGTGTAGTGCAAGGAGTGTAGGGATGGAGGGTGTATCAGGAGCTATGGCTGTGTTTTCTGCCAACAAAGACGCTGTCCATCTGTCTGTACGTCTACAGGCCGCAGCACGGTGTGGCTTCCTGTTTCCCCGTTTCAGGTACTCGTCCCTCCCGGCGGCCAAGGAGAGCAAGTGTAGGGCGGGTGGTGCCAAGGCTGCATAGATTGGCGCGATGATGGGTGGCCAAGTGATGCTAGAATTTCCTCGCGGCCCGGGCTAAGATGGCAAAGTGTGGAAGTCTTTGAGCCTTTGTTCCAGGATCGATTGAAGGATGACAGCATGCGCTGATGTTACAGCCTTGTCACTTCAACTGATGAAAGACTGGGCGGCAGTGAGGTGGAGGAGGTGGGCTCCGATTTGTCGCCGGTGTGGAGCATGCGGCTCAACAGTAGCTTGCAAAAGGCTCCACCGTCATAAAAGTCGATGAAGTGAGGAGTAAAGGGTATGCATGCCATCCGCAATGCAACTTGGTGGCGCGCAGTTTGTTGCTGTCCAGGCAAAAGCTGTTGGCGAAGCCGTCCAGGTTTCCGCGTGTCTAGTCTGATGCTGGCATCATGCTGAGAGAAGGCATGAGGCAGCCCAAAGGATCACTAGAGCCCGTGTCTGAACATGGCGTCCTTGAAGGGGGTGAGTTTCTGGACGCTGGGCTTGGTCTTGAACTGGCAGCCGTGGAAGATGATGGCAAAGCTGGACTCGGACTGCTTCACGCCGCTGAACAGGTCCGGCAGGAAGCAGAACTGCAGTAGTGCAGAGTGGAGTCCTGGAGACTAACGCTCCGTTGCTCTAGGCAGGTGATAGAAGGCAGTGGATGGGTTAGACACTGTGCTCGCCGTGGGATGCATTGGCGGCCTTGCCGTTGAAGCTGAGTGAGAGGCGACCATATCTCACAGCCACCGCCATCCAGACCTCCTGTTTGCCATCGCCAAGCAGTAGTCGAAGAAGATGTATTCCTCTGGCCATCTGAAGAGTCGAATAAGCTCTCCTAGCCTTCGATGCCTGGTCTGAACCAGTGGCCTTCAATCGATTGTATGACCCATAGACTGGACTGAGGATCACGACTCCAATCATTCCCCTAGTCCTTGAGGTCCACTTGGACTCAGAGCCTTGATGAGTGGGCTAGCGAGTGGCTTCTGTAGATTGTGAAAGCCAAAGACGGAACTTGCATCACCACTCCCAAATGTTCCCTTGGGCTCTTGAGCTTCATTTGTATTCACTTCTCCTTGTTTGTGTCTCAGGCTGTTAGGATGCGTCGCTTTCTTGAGCAATTCCTTTGATCCCATTCTTCCCCGTGGTGCATCATTGAGTTGCTCCTGTTGAGCTGTCCTTCTATTTCTGCTCTGTGGTTTCTCTCTGACAACTGACTCTCACAGGGAAGGAAGGCAGGCAGGAAGGGCAGTAAAGCACGCATCGCAGCAGCGGCGACAAGGAAGGTGAGGGAAGGGCAATGGTGAGGGCTCAGAGAGGCTGTTGAAGAAGTCCGATGTGGGTTTCTTCATCACCACTGGCGGCAAACGACGCTTCTTGCTTGCAGCCACCGCCCGTTGCTCTCCTCCCTATTTGCGTTGTCTCTCCACGTGGCTTGCGATGGAGGCGAGCGTGAGCGTGAGCATGAGCGTGAGTGTGAGCGGGAGCGCGCCGATGACGAAGATGCTCCCGGAGCATTTTGTCGCCGCGGCCGCTCGGAGCTCCCTCAGTTTGTCATGGCCTGGTCGACCTCGGGCAACCCGTCGACGGCGGTGGACATGGCCTGGATGAGCTTGGAGGCCTCTTGCAGACCGGATTGCATCTGGCGCATCCGGTGGAGTCCATCAAAGGCCGCTTCCGCTTCTTGCCTTCTTATTCATTCTTATTATTCTATTATTATTATTCTTATTATTATTATTCTTATTCTTATTCAGCTGTTGTTGGAGGGTCCGTTTCTTGCACTTGAGCTTGTCCTGTGCCGCTTGAGCTTGGCTCCGCTCATGGATAGCCTGCTCCTACTCGGACATGGCAGTGGCCAGCTGTTTCTGGGTTTCCTTGTGGGCCTTCTCCAGCGTCGTCACCATCGCCTCCAACCCCAAGCACTGTCTTTCAAAGGAAAGTGCTTTCTGCACTTGGAGTGATTCAATGCGGGTTCCGATGACGGCGCCTTTCTGTTGCTGAACTTGTCGCTCCAGCTCCCGTATGCGGTTGTCCCTCCAGTGGAGTCACTGGAGGAGATCAGCGCAGTTTTGCTGCAGATTGTTGATCAACCTGGAGCCGGTGTCTAGGTAGGCTTGTGAGCTCCGGTATCCTGGGTCCACCTCTCTCCTCCTCCTCTCAAGACTCCCTGGGGCTGGAGCTTCAGGGAAAGGAAGTGGGGCAAAGGCGACCATGGGCACTGCTGGGATGGGAGGCGATGATGCTAGGGCCGTTCCTCTCCTCCTCCCCTTGAGGCCCTCTGAAGATGGAGCTTCCTGAAGGGGAAGTGGGGCAAAGGTGACTCTGGCAGCAATTGGAACTGAAGGCGGCAATGCTAGGGTTGTTCCTCTCCTCCTCCTCTCTAGGCTCGCTGAGGATGGAACTTCCTGAAGAGGAAGTGGAGCAAAAGTGACCCTGGCAGTGGTTGGAGTGGGAGACGAGGCCAGGGATGAGGTCTTTGTCTGCGTAGGAGACAAAAGGACTGGCAATGGACTGGCCAAAGCCATGCTGCCGGAGACGCTAGCTTCTGTTTCCGTTGAAGATGGGACTCCTGGGACTCCCTTGGGCAGCAAGTAGGCTGGTGATAGAGGGATAGGTGTGGGAAGGACCTGAAGCTTGGTCTCCGCCTTTGTCGGTGAGGAGGAGTCGGCTCCTTGTCTTGGCGACCATCAGCAGCGACTGGGAGATCGCCGGTCGTGTTTAGGAGACTTCTGGCTCCTTTCCTTGGGGTCCTTGCCTCCCTGGAGGAAGGCTAGGAGCTCCTCTTCTCCTGGGAAGGCCTCGGGATGCTCCTGGCTGTCCGAGTTTGGCGGCTTGTCAGAGAAGCGTGTTCGCTTCCTTACCGGCTCCAACTCGGAGCTGGCTCCTTCTTCTGGCTCTTCCTTGCCTACCTCCTCTCCTTCCTCTCCCTCCTCCTCTTGGTGTGGCGTGGTGTCTATTTTGTCTCCCTGGGAAGAGTGTGGGTTGAGGGAAGGAGGTGGAGGGGCATCGGAGCTAGCGACTGTCGGTTGTAGGAAGTTGTCAGTGGACATATTTCTTGGGGAGAAATGTGTCAGGGGTTGATGACGAGGGCTGGAGGCCGTTGACGATAGGCTGCTAGGGCTTGAGAGTTGACGGCGACAGCGGTGGACAGTCGCTGTGGGATTGGAGTTGGGGCTAAGAACTTGGCTCAGACGAACGTCTGAGGGTGAGTGGGAAGTGAGGGGCACTGATGGGGGGACTTGGCCAAGGGACTGACTGAGGCTGGAGGAGTAGCTGGATGGGGCTGGGTACCTCCGATCCTCCCCCCACAGCGGGGGCAGGGCCATAGTGGCTAGAAGGTGGTGATGGTGTGGAGAAGCGGAGGAGGAATTCCCAAGCTCCTGTGTGTGGAGGCCAAAGCAGGCTTGGCAGATGCCTGTCTCTCTGGAGCGCTGGTGGAAAAACTGCGGCATCATTTATCACCATTAGGTGTCAAAAGGAGCTCCCTGTGCGCACTCAGCCAGTGTGTGTGGATGAAGGGTGTGTAAAGTTGATGGAGGGGGCCATTAGGTAGAGAAAGGGGGGTTGTTAACAATCCTGGCTCTGAGGCTGCTGGGCGATTAGAGCTGACAAATGAGCATCAGTGCGTAGGCCACTTTTTGCGAGGGGCGCAAAAAGGTGGGGGGTGGTGGCAGGGCGGAGTCATCTGTCGTCTGCACTTGCTCTTCCTTGGAAGCCGCTTTTTCTGGAGGGGGGCGTAGGAAGTAGGGTGTGGTTGTAAGGAGGGTCATTAATCTCCAGTTGTTTGCGCTCTCTGGGGGCCGCTTTTTTGAGCTTGTGCCAAAAAACGTAGGCCCGCAGAGGGGAGAGTGGAGGGGGGTAATTAGTCCTCCCTCTTTTCTTGCCACCCTTCTTGCAAAGACTGGGGGAGGGGCAGGTTCTGGCTAGCTGGGGGTGTTTTGCAGGGGAGTGTGTGTGGCGCTGAAGAGTGGATTGTACAGCGAAGGGGGTCCAGGTGGAGGGGCTGTTTTTGCTGGTGTCAAATAGCAGGTGGAGGGGCTTGTGTAGGCAGCAAATTGGCGCAGGGAATTTTTAGCCAAGCTTTGCCAACTGAAGTCCGCCGCCGTGAACTTTTCAAACCTTTTCAACAAAGGCAGCACTCCACTGATTCTTTCGATGAGTCTGGATTCTTGAAGCAGTCATTGTCGGTTTTTGTAGTAGACGATTAGTAGTCCGCTTGTCCAGTCAGCCACAAGCTTGGCTGCAAAATGGACTCGTAGTAGTCCGCACTCATCGAAATCAGCTGCCAGTTTGGCTGTGAAGCAGACTCATAGTAGTCCGCGCTTGATGACATCAGCCGCCTAGTCGGCTGCGAAGTGGGCTCGTCGTAGTCTGTACTGACGAGATCAGCCGCGTAGTCGACTGCGAAGCAGACTCCTCGTAGTCTGCACTCGTCCAGTCAGCCGCCAATTTGGCTGCGAGGCGGACTCTTCGTGGTCTGCACTGACGAGAATCAGCCGCCTAATTGGCTGCAAAGCAGACTCCTCGTAGTCTGCGCTTGTCCAGTCAGCCGCCAATCCGGCTGCAAGGCGGACTTCTTGTGGTCCGCACTGACAAGAACCAGCCGCCTAGTTGGCTGCGAAGCAGACTCCTCGTAGTCTGCGCTCGTCCAGTCAGCTGCCAGTTTGGCTGCAAGGCAGACTCATTTTGGTCCGCACTGATGAGATCAGCCACCTAGTTGGCTGCGAAGCAGACTCCTTGTAGTCTGAGCTCGTCCAGTCAGCCACCAGTTCGGCTGCAAGGCGGACTCCTTTTGGTCCACACTGACAAGAATCAGCTGCCTATTTGGCTGCAAAGCAGACTCATCGTAGTCTGCACTTGTTGAATCATCCACCTGGCGGAGTTTGACGGAGGCTGAGGGTTTTGTGTTCCGTACTCCTTCCCGCGTCGATAACCAGCCACCTGGTAGGCTGGGCACTGTCATTGCCTCCTAGTAGGCCTGCGCGGTCGCGAATTCTGTGCTCATCAGCTCAGAGTCCCGTAAGACAAATTTGCTCTCCTCTGCATACTCCTCCCATCCATTGATGGCGCAAGGTGGCAAAAGGCGTACTAGGCCTTTGCAGAGTAACAAGGTGGGCCCTCAGCCCAAAGAGAGTAGGAATGAGGGTGCTTTGCCAGCGCCCTCACGTGACAGTTGCTCCCATGTTGGCCGTCCCTGCCTTGATTCCTGCTTCTCTCCCGCTTCCTCAGCAATGCGGCAGAGTGGAGCAGGGCGTGCTCTTGCAGTCTTCCTGCCTCCCCCCCATAAGGGCAACAGAGAAGAGTAGCAAGAGGCCGAGTAGTTGTTGCCCGCTGGCTCCTAGTAGCTCTTAGGCAGGGCTTTTTGCAGGCATCTGAATTCATGGTTCAATCCGCAGTTGGAGTCCACAGAGGAAGGCTGCTGTGAAAAAAATGCAAAGGATGGATGCCGCGTTGTTGTTCATTCTCAGGTCTGCAGTCGGAGTCCACAGAGGAAGGCTGCTAGAGATGAGGGGGTTGACCCTTGAGGTGAGTCATGCTGTTTGCCAATTCCCACCCGCAGTCGGAGTCCACAAAGGAAGGCTGCTGAAGTGGAAACTGCAGGGACAGATTGACTCGATTGAGTTGCTGCTGTTTGACACTTTTGGTCTGCAGTCGGAGTCCACAGAGGAAGGCTGCTGGAATGGGAGTGCAGTGACAGGCTGAACTCCTAGTGGCCATAGGCCGGTGCCTGCCGATTCAGGCCGTCGAGAGTGGCCAAAGGCCAGTGCCTGCCGATTCAGGCCGTCTTAGAGTGGCCGAAGGCCGGTGCCTGCCGATTCAGGCCATAGGTAAGTGGCCGGAGGCCGGTGCCTGCCGATTCAGGCCGTCTTAGAGGAGTGGCCAAAGGCCAGTGCCTGCCGATTCAGGCCATCATGGAGTGGCCGGAGGCCGGTGCCTGCCAAATCAGGCCGTCGTAGAGTGGCCAAAGGCCCATGCCTTGTTCATGTCACAGTTGAAGGCGGTCCCGATGCCGCTGAGCTTGATGAACAAAGCCGTAGAGGTTGGCCGGAGGCCTGCACCAGATGCATTTCAATCCTTTGTAGCTGATGAGCTGGGAGGAAATGTGCTGGCCGCTGATTATCATTGACATGTCATTCTTGGCAATCGATTGATTGACGGAGAATGAGTAGAGGTCAATGGGCGTCTTGTAGGAGGCGGAGACCTGGAAGCTGAAGCCGAAGCCGTAGGTGGAGGCCTTGAAGCCGCAGTCCTTACAGATTTGCACCATTTAGAGGGTCGGCAAATCTCAGTCAGACGCAGTAGAACCAAAGCTCTTGGACATCTTCTTTTATCCCCCTTTAGGATAAGAGAAGTGTCAAAAGTTTGCCAAATTATTGCATTAAAGTTGAACTTTAATGTTCCCATTCGGCGTTGTCTTGAAAGGCAGGGCAGTTGGCTCCACTTGCTGGGGCTGGGCGGAGGATTTCTTTCCTGCTTTCAGACCGCAGATGGCGTAGTCTTGGAAGGCCCTTTTTTGATGCCGCTCCATCCAAAGCTCCTAGGAAGAAGGTTTAAATGCAGGATGAAGGTGCGCAATCTAGACTGTTCTTCTATCCGCTGCCCAAGTAGAGCTGGTTGAGACTGCGCTTGTCGCAGAAGTTCTGGAGGTCCCAGATGCTCAGCCAGGCGTCCTTGGCGAACAGTCTGGAGGGTTGAAGTAGGCATAGAAGTGGAGGTGACGGAAAGCTTGCCGGGTCCGTTGGTGTCCATCTGTATGCTGTCCAAGCAGCACTTGCTGAAGCCGGTCTGGGCCTTGGGGCTCCGCAAGGAGTGCTTGGGGGTAGATGGAAAGGAAGGTTGCAAAGGGGTAGGGGACTGTCGGCATCCATCTGTGCGCTGTCCAAGAGGCGCCGGCTGGAGAGGCTCTGCCTCTTGGAGATGCCCAGCTAGGCGTGCTTGGCTGGGCAGAGCGCACTCGAGGCCAATCTTGGCCGGTCCAGGTTGGAAGGCTGGGGTAGAGAGGAGGTGATGTGAAGACTTGCAGATATGCCGGCAGTGCGAATGGCTGTGTTCTTGTGGCGGCAATTGAAGAGGCTAGTCTTCAACTCCTGTCTGTTGTCTGAGAGGCGCCGGCTGGAGAAGCTCTGCGCGCGTTGGAGGCCAATCTTGGCCTGTCTCAGCTATGGGGGGTGGGGCTGGAGGGTACAGGTAGGGTATTATGAAGACTTGCAGATGCACCGGTGCTGCGTAATACGATGATCTCAAAGCGGCGATAGAAGAAGCTAGTCTTTGGCATCCGCAGCAGCCATCCAGATAAGGATTGAAGAGGGAGGTTTGAGGTGTCATTGGTGATGACATTGATGGTGGTGATGCGAACGCTGCTCTTCTGTCTGATGATCTGCTAGGCCCTGGCCAGTTGGCTCAGTTTCCCGTCCAGGGTACTCTTCCTTCTCGGCCGGCGGCGGAGAAGCGAGCAAACAAGTTGAACTTGTGCACCGTGGGCGGAGCCCTGAATGCTCGGGGCCAATTGAAGGCAGGAGAGGGGGCGCATTTGCCGTTGATACGAAAGGCAGACTCTAAGCATGGCCCACTTAAACGCCTGTAGCATTGAGGTTGGAGGGGGGTAGAGAGGTGTAGGGGAAGCGGACATTGTTAAAGGCGGCCATGTAGAAGAAGCAGGGCATGAGCTTCTTGTTGGAGCTGGGCCGCTTTGAGGATTGCGGAGAGCCTGTGGAGGCGGCTCTTTGAGGCATTGAAGGAAGGCCAGAGGCCGTCAATCTTTCAAAAGTAGTACTTTTGGTTTGCTTTTGGCGACGTTGATTCAGGCTGTTCTGTTGAACCTCTACATCTGCTCAGCTCCTGCTAAATAAGAGATCGAGTCAATGTCTATGCTGCTTAGCTCTGCAGAAGTATGCACAGCTTTATGGATAGCTTAGTGAGTGGTTGATTGAATGCCTACCCCATCGGCATGACTGGCGTCGTCACCGCCTTCCCCTGCTCTGGGACCAGCATGACCATGCTGCGCAACCCCACCGACATTGTCCGGATGACCAACTACCTCATCATCTACCTACTGTTATCCTATGGCCTCCCTCACTTCTCCTCCAACTTGCACATTGTGTACAGAAGGAGGCAGATCTGAAAGGCATCGGAAAAGCGGAGAGCCTTCCTTTGCAACCCCCTGCGGGGCAAAGAAGAAGGCTTTCGCCATTTTGCCAGTTTGCGACTGCAAATGCCAATCGCAACTGGATGCAAGGCAAGCTAGACCAAGGCTTCTTTCCCAATCAACTGCTGCCTGCCCTGCCAGCAGCCGACCTGACGCTGTCTTCTTCACATTGGGAGAATGACAGCCTGCAACTCTTTTGGACAGGTCAAATCTCCGAAAGACCTGCCTGCAGCTATACGGCTGTCACCTGGCTGCAAGCTGCAGCATCGCTGCCAGCTCCAAATCCCTGCTTTGCTTTGTCAGGCTGACTCACTGTCAACCTGACGATCAGCAGAGTGAACCTTTGGCAGAGCAGATCCTCTCCTTTGCTGACCTGCAAGTGTAAAGTGAGAACTCCATTAAATTCATCTGTCAGTCTTAGAAATGTATTCATTGGCATTTTGAGTTTGTACGCCCCTTGTTGTTCTTTTGCTGTATACATGCCAATCGTCAAATTGGGCAGACAAGGCTGCCACAAGCCTACCCCAACCAAGCGGAGCCAAGCCAAGGGATCAGCTGCCATCAGCCCCCTTAACATTCCTGCTTCCAATGGAGTCCTGCCTCCATCCGCGGAAATCCCCTGGTGAACGCGTACTGGCCAGTTTCTTCACCAGACTCTATGTTGTGATGGCAGTAGGGAAGGACAGGGGATGCCCGGAGCTCTGAGTTGACGGACCTATCTTTGGAATCATAGTACCAGTCTTGAGCGAGCTGGCACAAAAAGCAGTAAACAGGAAGCTAATCAGCAGCTCAGAGAGAGGACTTTTGTCATTGGTGATCACCAATCCAATCACCAAGGGGGTGGGGGGTGTGTTGTCTACAACGACTCTTTGTCTACAACGACCCTCATCACACACTATTAATCAACAGCCCAGAGTCAGCAGCTGCATGTTCTCCTGGAGCAGCAGGCCCAGATCAGCAGCTGCCTAGTCAAGGCCACCTACGAACAAGCACACTCCCCCTTCTTCTATCTCTTCTATCACCCCCCCCCCCCCCTCTAGCTAGCCCAGTTTTTACACTCCGCTACCCTCTCTGTGTGACACTCCCCTTCTCCCTATCACCGCACAAACACACACCCCCACCCCCTCCCCCTTTCCCCTCTCTTCTCCTCTTGCCCTGTCCTGACACTATCAACCTCAGTCCCCCATCCTTCGGAGCAAGAAGCGGAGAGCTTTGATGCTGCTCAGGCGACATTACACTCCCCTTCCCACATCCGCTCTCTTCTCACTCCCACCCTCACTTGCAACACCCTGCTAAGGATGACACCATTTTCACCAACCCCCTTTTCTTCTTTACTTCTTATCCCTCTAGGAGACTCCATGCTGCCACATTTCATCTACCTTCCCCCTTTTCTTCCTTTACTCCCTTCTTTAGCACACCAACACTTCTCTTCTCTACTCTCTTCAGGCACCTCTGACCAAGCCAACTTATAATCTGTCTGGAACTGCTTCCTGACTTAGGCCATTCAAGTCTTTTTTTGCAAGAAAGGATGACAAGGCCACTTTCTTGAGCAGATGCCATGCTACAAGCTGATCTCTAGAAATTTTGCATTAGCGGTTTTGATGAGACTCCTTGCTAGCACCTGTTCACTCAACAAGCCTCACAAAGAGGAGAAAAGATGGCAAGAATAGACCTATGCAACAAAGATTCAGACTGGCAAATGAAAGTTAGAATCAAAAATAACAATTAGTCTGCCCAGTTTGCATCTGAAGGCCAGAGTGTCATGCACAAGAATTGAACACAAAATGGCAAGACAGGAGTGAGACAGGCTCAGTATCAGTAAAGCCACCGCCCTCTATGCATCCTTATACTTCTCAACGCCCCCCTTTTTTTCCTCCCATCCATCATCCCACCTTTCTTATTGCAATCTCCCTCACAGTACTGGTGAGCAGAAAGCGAAGGCAAGGAGAAGCCGGCAAGCTGTTGCCTCACCAGCAACTGTCCTTCAGGCATTGCTGCGACACCTGCTGCCACAATGAGCTCCAACTTCAAATGCTCCAAATGCGGCACCAGCAGCACACCCGCAGCGCCCATCTACTGCTGAGCCTGCAGGCAGAGCTTCTGCTTCCCATGTACGATGGGCAGCCTGGAGGCCAGCATCGGCCCGTAGGACCTCCGCTTCCTGCCCAACCTCTGCCAGTACCTCTTCAACAACTTCAAGGAAGGCTACTTCTGCCAGACATGCTTTGAGGACCAGAACAGAGATCACATGTCCATCCTCCTCCAACTTGTCTCCCAAGGGGTCTTTCACCCTGACAACCTCCAATACCTCCTGAGTGGAATCCGCGAGGACTCCATGAGAGTGAAGGAGATGCTGGAGCAAATGATCTGGAACTTCTACTCAGCCACCTGTCAAAAGATGAACTACGGCCCCTACTGCCCAGTGCCTGAGCCTGCTCGGCCCCTCCTGGTCCCCATGGACCCTTCCCTGCAATACCCAGCCCTCCAGGACCTCCTCCTTCCTACCCCCTCAGCCCCTCCACCTCCTACATGCTATTCCAGTGGGAAGGAGAGGGAGGACGACAGTAGAAGCCAGACGCAATCCTTCAGCGGCCACTGGGATGAGGACATTGCCAGTGCCTACAAGAACGCCATCGATCACCTCAACCAGTGCAGCTATCGAGTGAACAAGCTGGAGCTGCTACTCAAGAACCTCCCTCCTACCCGTCCCCAAGCCCCCAAGTACAAGATGGAACACTCTTTCAAGATGGTGAAACAAGACGAGTGCAAGAGGGAAGCTGACCGACTGGGCAAGCTGTGCTACTCCATCACCATGGAGCAGCTACTGAGCACCATCCTCCCAGATCCAACCATGCCTCCCCCCACCGTCTCCTACTCCTACTCCTTCAACGGCAATCTACTGCCCGCGGGAGGAGGAGAAGAGCACCACATCAACCAACAGACCCCCACACAACTGACGCACTCGACCCCTGCCCAGCCCCCTCAAGTACCCCCACCTGCTCAAGCACCCCCACCTGCTCAAGTGCCGCCGCCTGCCCATGTACCCCCCGCCATCCAAAACGCACCCATCCAGACCCAACCCAGCCTCAACTCCTCAGTCTCTGGACCCCTTGCAAACACGAATGATCTCTGGGACAGCCTACCTCCTCTAGTGGGTGAGCCAGCTGCTGCGCAAGATGGATCAGCCATCAGTCTGATGCTGGAGCAGAATCAATCTTCCACAGTGGGGGCCACCATGCCCAAAGCCGGACCCACAGTGCCCACCCATATGGCAGTGGGATCCACGCAGGGGCCCGTCCAGCTCGCGTTCTCCTGGCCCTCTCAAGGTGGAGAAATCTATCGCTCACACAATGAGGAAACCAGACACCTCTGCCGGCTGCCGAGCCACAGTCAGCTGCTGCCTCAGCATGGACTCATGCCGCAGGGATGTGCCCAAGATCCTTTGATGCCCATCAGACCTGCTTCCTGCAACCATGCCCCGCAACCACCACTGCTAAGGCCAGAACTGAATGATGTGGTGGAGGACAGATATCACTCTGACATCACAGGGTGACAGCCTCAGTTTCCCAAGCATGACCATTCAGGTGTCCTGTGGGACTTCTACTGGACAGGAGACCACACCAAACTAGCCCCAGGAGAACAGCCATACTCATTGGAGATCATGGCTGACCACTGCCAGGCTGTCACCTCTCCGACCCCCTGCATCCATTGCCAACACGGCGCTGCTGGCTGGGAACCAAAGAACAACTGGCGCCTCCGATTCCAGCCGGCCCACAGGACCCCCGTCCAGGGCTCATCACTCATCTAAGCAGAAAGACGAGTCGGGACAAAGAGCGGGAATTGGAGAGAAGTGTCCTCATCAACTTTTCCCACCCAGCCTCCAACGCCCAGCAAGGACAAGTGGACGGCAGAGTCTACAGAGCCCCTTCTCAGCCACCAACATACCCAGCGCAACCAAGGTTGCAGCAGCAGATCTACAATCTGCCTTAGCAGCAGCAGCCTCAACTGTGGCTACCACCACTGCAAGGCCAACAGCTGCCGCCTCAGCTACCGCCACTGCAAGGACTGCCACTGCTGTCTCAGCAGCAACAGCAGCCACAAGGGCTGCCGCTCTAGCCACATGGGCTGCTGCCTCAGTCGCAAGGACTACCACCTAAGTTGCAAGGACTGCCGCCACAACCTCAAGAACTTTAACAACACTACTACTACCAGGCGGACAGAGCAAGCACAGTGCCCCCCCCTTGCATGCCCAACAAGTTGCCCCCACCATCAATGAACAAGGCCAGATTGTCAGTGCTCTGACCCATCTCACACAACTATTCGCCAGAGATCAACTGCGTTCAACAAGGCCCCACCTGGAAGTGCCCAAGTTCAGCGGGAACCCTCTCAAGTACCATCTCTGGCGCAATCTCTGGACTAACTACAGGGACATGGCTGGCTACATGTCAGTGGAGAGGATGCTGTCGTTGGTGGACGCGCTCTCCAGAGAGCTGGCCAGGCTGACCAAGATGTATGGCGCCAACCCCGCCAACTACCACCTCATCATGCAGAACCTGGACCATGACAACAACAACCCATCACTCCTCATCACCCATGCCCAGGAGGAGATAGAGGCCCTACCCAGAGCCGGCGATGAAAACCTGAAGACGTTCACCAACATCCTCAAGGCCAAGTACTACCTGGTGCAGCCTCCTATTTTTGACAAAGTTTAAAATTTTATTTCCCCAGCCCACAACAAGCTAGAAAGTTGAAATTTGATATGGAAGTAGGTCCAACCGTCATTGACTTGCAAAAAAATTTGCGGCTTTTTTCATTTAGTAGAATCAGAGAAACAGTCGTTTTTGTAAGATCATTCAAAAATCGATGCACCTCCACAGTGAAATTTTTTTCACCTGAATTTGAGGCTTGATTTCTTAGCCCCAACAAATTCGATTGAGCCCAAAATTTAACACAATTTAGTTCTAAGTGCATTTAATTCACATATATATTTTCGTCTCTCTAAGTGCTCCCTCCGTCGAGAAACAGCTTTCGGAATACACCACACTTTCCCCCTTTCCTAGGGTTAAGGCCTAATGGCCGGTACAGCTGGAGAACACTATGAAATCATGAAAAAAAGAAATAGATCGTTTTACTTTGAAGGGCGTTTCTCAACAGAGGGAGCACCTAGAAAGATAAAAATTTATATGTAAGTTAAGGGCACTTAGAACTAAATTGTGTTAAATTTTGGGCTCAATCGGATTTCATGGGAATAAAAAATCAAGCCTCATGTTCAGGTGAAAAAAATTCACTGAAAAGGAGCATCGATTTGTGAGTGACCTTACAAAAACGACCGTTTCTCTGATTCTACTCATTGAATTAAGCTGCAAATTCAATCTGCTGGGCGAGTAAAAGGTTCCCAAATCCTCATCATCCCCCAACAAGGACAAGAAGCGGTGGATGTCAGGTGCGCAGCGCTACATCTCTCTGACCGCTGGGATGGACCAGGAAGACATGGAGCCCCGGCTGGAGCCAAAGGAAGACAGATGCGCATTCTCCCTTGGCAGCCACAGGAACAAGGAGTGCAAGGCTTACAAGACAGCGGAGGAGAGAAAAGACCAGATCATAAAGTACAACTGCTGCTACAAAAGCCTCAGGAAGGGGCACATGTCCGACCAGTGCAAAACCAGAAGCTCCTGCCATGAGTGCCGCAACGAATCCCACCACAATGCCCTCTGCTATCACCTCTATGGAGCCTGCAGTCACTCACAAGGAAGCCAGGGAGAGAGGCAGGGTGGACGCAGCAAGGAGTACATGCTGCGTGAGTGAAAGGAGAGCTGCGAGCAAAAGGACTCCAGCTTTCGAGAAACTCCAGAGAAGGGAGAAGGGCGCCAGAGGCGCAACTCCTACTCCTCCTCCTCCCCCTACCGCCATCAGTCAAGGAGCCCGGGCCGTTTCTCTCAGCCAGGCCACCAGTCCCAGTCCCACACTCCCAGCGCTGGAAGGCAAGGCCAGTCAAGCTCTCCACCCTGACAGGAGTGCTCCAAGAGTCGTGAAGAAGGAGAGAAGAGAGAAGGTAGACGCCAGAGCCAAGGAAGCCAGTCGGGAGGCCTCGCCACATGTTGCCCCACTGCAGGACCCAGTTGCACTCACTCCAGCAAAGGATGCAGTGGGAGCAGAGAAAAGCAACTGACTGCAATGACGGCATTGATAGGGGAGGTGAAGGAGAATGTCCCAGTGATGCTGACATTTGAGGTGCAGATGAGCTCCAACAGCGATGACATCTCTGCCCCTGCCCAGTGTCTCTTGGACACCAGCTCCCAGATCACCGCCATCACCCACAAGATTGCCACCTTCCTTGGCATCAGATCACTGGGAAATAGCCTGATCAGCACTGGAGTCTTCAGCCAGACGCGCTGCCGGAAGATGGCCATGGACCGCGTCACCTTGAACCTGACCACCAGCAATGGCTTCAGCTTCCGCGGTGAGGCCTGGGTGGTGGAGGACAAGGTTTGCCCTCCGGTCTGGCTCTCCCCAACCCATCCTCCCACACTCTGGGACCACCTCAACAACCAGCATCCTGACCTGCTGAACCTGCTGCCAAGAGAAGAAGAAGATGGCTACATGGTGGACATCCTCCTCAGAGTAAACATCACCTCCTCCCTCCTGGCCAGCACTCTTGCCCGGAACTCTCTCATCCTCCCCTCCCTCTGCATCCTCCACACCCACATCGGCAAGCTGCTGATGGGAGTGGCAGAGTCTTCCTTCCTTCTTCATTACCTTTCAGGGAAAAAAAGTTTGTCCAAATTTGTTGAGAATTCGCCATTTCTCAGCATACCCTATTTTTCAACCTTTCTACCCAAAAAAGTAATGTTTCAAGTGCTCAAATTCCGGGTCTACCCCTCCAGATCTTCCTAAAATATTATTAACTTTCAGGAAAAAAAGATTGTCCAAATCCATTGAGAATACGCCTGTTCCTAGCATTTCCAGATACCTATACATTGGGCTGGCGCAAGGGAGCAAAGCGAACCGTCAGCGCCCAGTGCCTCAGTTCGACCCAGGTGTACGTTTTTGGGATTATTGCTAGATCTTAATTTTGATAAGGCTCTAGCTCATCACAGGAAGCTCCAATCGTTCTAATTCTTTTTCCGTTGGAATAAGCAACATCGATTTAATTATAGTTTATCTTTTGATTTTTGTACAACACTTTTTATTTTGGCATAAAAATAACTCAAAACCATTTGTCCAAACTCCTCCTCCTCCTTCTTCTCCTTCTTCTTCTTCTACTTCTTCTTCTTCTTCTTCTTCTTCTTGTCATCTACTCAATGGACGATAGTAGGTATTCATTTCTTCCCCCTCCCTCCTCCCCGGCTCTCTGGGCCTTATTCATACTTGTTCAGTTAAACTTTATGTCTAGATGCACCAGTGGTGTAGCGGTGTAAGCGATAGACTTCTGGAGTAAACCATGAGGTTCGAATCCTTCACAGGGCTTTATTTTAATTTTTGTTTTTTTAAAGTTGAGAAAATAACTGTTACCATCGGCAGGCCTAAAGTAAAGGTCTTTTCTCCCGGAAATCGATTGCCCTGAGTGTAAGCCAAGAAAATTTTAGTTTGCCAATATATTTGCATCGTAGTTTTTATTTTAGAAATTTTTCTTTTTGTTATTTTTGTTATTTTTTTTCTTTTTTTTCCTGAAAGGTAATAAAATTTTAGGAAGATCTGGATGCTTGAAACAAGTCCCGGAGCATTTAAAACATTAATGTTTTGGGTAGAAAGGTTGATAATTTGGGTATGTTGTAAAAGGGTCAATTCTCAACGGATTTTGACAAACTTTTTTTCCTGAAAGGTAATAAAATTTTAGGAAGATCTGGATGGGTGGAACAAGTCCCGGAGCATTTGAAACATTAATTTTTTGGGTAGAAAGGTTGACAATTTGGGTATGCTGTAAAAGGGTCAATTCTCAACGGATTTTGACAAAAAAATTTTTCCTTAAAGGTAATAAAATTTTAGGAAGATATGGATCGGTGGAACAAGTCCCGGACATTTGAAACATTACTTTTACATTACTTACTTATACATTACATGAAAAAAACAAATAAAAATCAAACTCAAATTCACAAGAGACATAAATTAAGAACATTGATTTTATAAGCAGCTAAGTTGCCTGGGAAGTTGTGGGGGGGGGGGAGCTCCGCGGTCACCTATTGCGCTCTGCGCCACATACTTGTTATTAAAAAAATTATTTAAATAAGTTTAGCTAATTTTTGACTGTCTATAGAGGTTACTAAATTTTTGTCCTCATATATATATATATATATATAGGTATCTGGAAATGCTGTCCCCGGGCGAATTTTCAATAGAACTTGACAAACTTTTTTTTTCCTGAAAGGTAATAAAATTTTAGGAAGATCTGGATGGGTGGAACAAGTCCCGGGGCATTTGAAACATTACTTTTTTGGGTAGAAAGGTTGAAAAATGGGGTATGTTGAGAAATGGCAAATTCTCAATGGATTTTGACAAACTTTTTTTTCCTGAAAGGTAATAAAATTTTAGGAAAATCTGGAGGGTTGGAACTGGTCCCGGAGCATTTGAAACATTACTTTTCTGGGTAGAAAGTTGGAAAATTGCTAAATACGGTTTTTGTGCTGTAATAACTGGAATCATGAGAATTGCTCAGAAGACTTGATTTTTTTTGTGCACAAGTCTTTTATGTTGATTCTAAATCTTTGAAATTGGTTGAGAAACCACAGACTTGCCTATTTGAGTGACAAAATTTCATACATAGGATGAGCTCCGCGGTCACCTATTGCGCCTTGCGCCATATACTTGTTTATTTATTTATCCAATAAAATCTTTCAAAAATAATAACCAAAAAATGAAATTTGTATTTATACTATGTTAAAAGTGGAAGAAATATCTGGTACCATTGCCAGGCCAATAGTGGGTCTCTTTTCTCCAAAATTTGCAATTGTCTCGAGTAAAAAATCAAGGAAATACAATTTCTACTAGTGGAATCTGCTGCGTCATCTGCATTTTGTTTTTGGGCACGCATGGAAAGAAAGACTGAACTGCGCGCTAAAAGCAAAATGCAACTGTCCTAGCAGCAGATTCCAATAGTAGAAATTGTATTTTCATGACTTTTTACTTGAGACAATTGCAAATTTTGGAGAAAAGAGACCCACTTTTGGCCTGCCAATGGTACCAGATATATATATATATATGAGGACAAAAGTTTAGTAACCTCTATAGACCGCGGAGCTTGATATTAACCACTTCAAATCACACCCCTTTTTGAAGTGAATCCTTAGTACTGCCCCAATCCAAGTCATGGGTAGCAGTTTAAAAATGGCATAACTTGGGTTCTACTGCTGCTTTTTGTCTGTTTTAAACGCCATTTGAAAGGGAATTTTATGGCCGCAATGATAGTGCATAGTAAAAAGTTCACTTCAAAATACGAAAGACCCGAACTTGGGGTCAAAATGGCTAAAATTCGAAAAATAACCGCAAGTGTCATTGTTCCAGTAATTTTCGCCAAGGTCAATGATAGTGCATAGTAAAAAGTTCATTTCAAAATGCGAAAAACCCAAATTTGGGGTGAATCTCGCAAAAAAATAAAAAAAAACGCAATTGTCACAGTTCCAGTAATTTTCGTCAAGGTCAATGATAGAGCATAGTAAAAAGCTCATTTCATAATGCGAAAAACCTGAATTTGGGGTCATACTTGCAAAAATTCAAAAAACGCAATTGGCACAGTTCCAGTAATTTTTGCCAGGGTCCCAAAGTCTGTTGGAGCGGCCACCATTCCTGATGTTTCCTGAAAAGATGCGCCAATTTGGTTGAGAAACCGCAAAGGAATCTTTGCTGACATATTGGCCTGGCGCGAGAAAGCATAGCAACTGTCAGCACCCAGGGCCTCTTTTCAGCCCAGATGTATGTTTTTGAACTGCCGCCCAGGACTTGCCCTGGGGGCAGTACTAAGGATTCACCCCAAAAAGGGGTGTGAGGCTATATGTATATATGTTACAAAGAATTCCTCAACGATTTCTCAACCAAATTTGCTGATTTTTTCAGGGAATATTGGAAATGTTGGCCGCTCGCGGCCCTGCTTTGGGAGCTTGGCGGAAATAATTTGTTCTTGAGTTATAACCCAGAAACCCAGAAGTTTCAATACCCAAAAAGTGAATTATTAGGAAATTGGCTCTAATTTTGAGCCATAGTAGGTGAATTTTGATTCTAAACACGAATCTGGCAATAAAATTGAAAATTTCTTAAAATTTTGCACAAATCCAGCAGTCTGATGTTTCAAAAACCAAAACTGAAATTAGCCGTTTTGACTGGTAATTCACTCTAATTTTGGGACCCAGTAGGTATATTTTGACTCTGGAGATGAATATGCCATAAAATACAATGCATTTTACTCTAAATTTGTTTTGGGACCTTGCAAAAATAACTGGAACTGTGACATTAGGTTTTTTCTTTTTCAGCAATTTGACCACAATTTTGGTTATATGGTGTTTTTAAATGAGCACTATAATTTCGGCCTTGAAATTCCCGTTTGAATGGCGTTGAAATCATGCAAAAAGCTTCAGTAGAACCAAAGTTATGCCCTTTTTGAACTGCCGCCAAGGACTGGCCTGGGGGCAGTACTAAGTATTCACCCCAAAAAACCTCTAAGTCTCAGACCCCAAATTTCAAGAAACATCGTTTGAGCAGGTAGCTAAACCTTTCATTGTACTCTTCAGATTTCTCTTTGATTCCCGTGATTAAACAGAGGAAACACCAAAGAGCTTGATCCATTCTACTGAAGCAGGATGGGAAAGTTATCCTTAGGCCAGATTATATGGGGTGGCAGTTGAACTTATGGGGTTCAGCCACTTTGTGAAAATGAACCCCATGTTTTACTAGTTGAGGTTAATGCTAGATCTTAAATTAGATAAGGTCGTCTCTAGCTGCCGCTTCGAGTCAGCAGTCTTTCTCAGTTGATTGTTGCATTGGAAGAGTGACAAATTGACCAAAACTCGCGAAAAATTAGATGAAAATTGCAGAGCTTTTGCAGAGAATTCATGAAAAGATGTTTGTCCGAACTC
>JASANA010003721.1:0-56245 GCA_030248095.1 Ptycholaimellus sp. GST1_10
ATTTTGAAATTCTACATTCAACTGAAGTGGATGAAATATTTTTAGCACGCGAATGTTTTTACCGTGTATTGTGAATTTTGTCCACAGTAAATATGATCGTCAGTCTAATGAAAATATGGATTAATTAATAATGAATATGGAAACATTAAAACAAGTATATGACGCAGAGCGCAATAGGTGACCGCGGAGCTCTCAACATACCCCAAAATACCCAAGCAACCTTGTACCAGATAGTAATGCTTTCAATAGCAATAATTGTAATGTTTTATTACATTTACAGTCCATGTTTTGCATTTGCTGCAGTAAAAAGAATTGAATTATTAATAATGAATAATAATAATAAGATGAAGAGTTGAATTAATAAGAATACGAATTTGGTGGCTCAAAAGGGTAGATCTGTGGTTTCTCAACCCATTTCAAAAGTAAGCACAGCTTTGGATTCAGCATATACGACTTGTGAACAAAAGAACCAAAGTATTTTTTGAAATACTCAAGACTTCAGGTGCTACATCTCAAAAATTGCCCCCAAAATGTAATGATTCAAATGCTCCAGATCTTCCTAAAAGTTTATTACCTTTCAGGAAAAAAAGTTTGTCCAAATCCATTGAGAATTCGCCATTTCTCAGCATACCCCATGTTTCAACCTTTCTACCCAAAAAAGTAATGTTTCATATGCTCATGGACCGGTTATACCCCACCAGATCTTCCTAAAATTGCATTCCATTTCAGGAAAAAAGTGTCAAGATCGGTTGAGAATTCGCCCGTGGAGAGCATTTCCAGACACATATATATGAGGACAAAAGTTTAGTAACCTCAATAAACCTCCAGACAACGAAGGAGGCCGGAGGCAAGGAGGTCCTGGTAAAGAAGATGGCGAGGGGAAAGAAGCCCCTGATAACGAAGAAGGCCAGGAACGAGGAGCCCCTGGCCACAAAGGCGGCCAGGAGCAAGGAATTCCTGGCAACAAATGAGGTCAGAAGCGATGTGTTTTGCTCCTGGCGATGAAGCAGGCCGGTTGCAAGGAGCTCCTTGTGCCAACTGAGAACAGGGGCGATGAGTTATTGGTGACTAATGAGACCATTCCCTCCGATTTTAAGTAAATGAATAAGCTCATGCAGCTCCCAATAGTGAAAGTGACTTGTTTAGTTTACAATAGGAAGTGGAGTTGCTACCGCTTGCACCGCAGAAGCGGTTTTGAATTTTTTTATTTTACTAAAAATTGGATGTGGCAGCGACTCTACTTCCACTTGTAATGTGGAAGGAAATTGTTCATTTACTCCAAATTGGAGGTAGAAGCATAGCTGCCTCCACCCCTAAACTTGGAGGCAACCTCCGATTTTGACTAAGTCCCTTCTGAATGGTTAAACCTATGACTGATTGTCATGTACTGGTAGTCATCAACTGCATCCTAACCCCAGATGCAAGCACTTCTCCCTTCCTCCACAAGCATAACATGAAACGTTCTGGGCTCAATGAGGAATCTGGCTGCCTGGGTGGGTTGAGATCGGTGTGGAGTTAAAAGGTATAAAAAAAAGAAAAAGTGGAAAAAGTGGAAAAAAAATATTTTTAGAAAATGTTGGTGATATGAATTTGAAAAAAATGATTTTTAATTTGGTGGGGTGGAGTGGAAGTGATATAAAATTTTACTTTCCACCTATTTTTTCTTTTCACTTTTTACTTTTTTTATCACTTTTCACCTAATTCCCCTTATAATGGGGTAGACCTAGATTTTCCCCGCTTGAGGCCGAAAAATTTTCAAAATTTTTAAAATTTTTAAAATTTTTTTTTAAATTTTTTAAAATTTGTGAAAATTTTCTTGATATTTTTTGCAAAATTTTTTTCAAAAAATTTTTTTTTGAAATTTTTTCTTAAATATGTTTGTCATCGTTTTTATGTTGAGATAGGCCGCCTCACATCCTAGTTGAGATAGGGGCCTACCTTTGTGCACACACACCCCACACCCCCACCCTCTTGTTTTTGACTGAAAATATGTGAGATATTGAGTTGTTTATGTTAGTGTTGTATGTAAGTAGTCATGTTTTGAAGTGCTGAGAGGGCTTAAATTAGATTTATTTGGTGTTTTTAGAAATTTTTTGGGATTTTAGGTGGAAAAAAGTAAAAAAAGTAAAAAAAGGTTGGAAAGTGGAAAAAAGTGAATAGGGTGAATAAAATGGAGAGGGAGCAAGTAAGGTGAGGTGGAGTGGATAATGGTCTGGGTGGTGAGAGGAGTAGTCTCTCTCCGGCGGTTGAGATCCACACACAATATGGAGAGTGCAGTGGAGGCAAGTGCTCTCCTCATCCAATACTTAAACAAAACCCCCAGGGACATTCCCTGTCTCATTTCAGGCCCCTCACATCTCCCCTACTTAATCGACCGGACCCACAAACACCAGTAGCCACCCCTATGCTGAAATCTAGTGTTCAAACATAATTGGGGAAATGACATATTCCTTCTCCCCCCAGTACAGGCCCATTTCATCCACCCTCTCCCCAACCAGCATTATATTGTTTGTTTGTTTGTTTTTAATCAACCAGTAACACAAACTGGGAACTAACAGCAAGTAGCATCACTGCATGCTGATAAAGAAGCTGAACAGGAAAGGTGCGGGAGAGGTGAGGTGGGAGCGGCGGCGTGCTCTAGGGTAGGCTACAACCCCTAACAAAGTCCGCAAATTGCCCCTGGGAACCCAGTATGACCGACTCCGGCAGCCTATTCCATGAACTCACCACGCGCTGCGACCATGCTCTTGCGAGCAGTCCGGTAGCCCTCGCATTGCTGACGAGCCGGGAATTATGAATGAGCTGTCTTTCATTTACCTTTTTGATGACCAGACCGGGACAAAATTGCTTCTCATGATAGACATTGTGAAGGAGGGTGAGATCTGCATAAAATCGCCGGTTTTCTAGCTTTTCAAGGCCAAGAAAATTGCATCGGTACTCATATCCTAGGCCAAGATTAGGAATATGGCATTTGCGAAAGATGAATCTAGAAAAGTCACGCTGAATTTTTTCAATTCGGGCGGAGTCTGCAGCAGATAAAGTATTCCAGGACTGTGATGCATATTCAAGCACAGGTCTAACATATGCAATGAAAGCCTTAGTGAGCAGCTGGTGTGAGGGGAGTGAAAAGCACTTTTTTATGAGGTAGCACATAGAAGCAGCTTTGTTGCACACCGATGTTACATGGGCAGAGAAAGACAGATTAGAGGAAATGAGAACTCCAAGATCGCGTTGGACTCCATTTATGGCTAGAGGAATTTGGTTTCCGCACAGTGTGTAGGTGCATTTGAGGCCACCTCCAAGAGGTAATACTGCACATTTCAATGGAGATATTTCTAGCTGCCAATCAGACGCCCATTTTTCAAGCGCACAGAGAGCATTCTGGATTTTCGTGGGACAGTCAGAGCACAGCTTCACATCATCCGCCCATAACCAGACGTGTACACCCTCACAGGACAATTTCTCAACAAGGGAATTGCAGTAGAGGAGGAAAAGCAGGGGGCTGCATGTGCCGCCCTGTATGATGGAAGAGGTAATGGCCTGAGGGGAGGAAACTGCGCCGTCCAAACACACACATTGCTCTCGTTCTGAGAGAAAAGCTTTGAACCATTGTGCTAAAGGTCCACATATGCCGAAGGAAGAGAGGCAGTGTAAGAGTTTCTCATGTGAAACTTTATCAAAACATTTAGAGAAATCTATGTACACCACATCAGCACCTGTTCCTGATCGAAGTAGAGGCTGCCATTCACTCAGACAATGCAATAACTGGCCTGCTGTACACCGTCGTTTTCTGAAACCAAACTGGCGCCAGGAAAGCAGACAATTGTGCTCGAGATACTTGGACAGCTGAGTGGACACAATTTTTTCTAGCACTTTGCATAGAGAGGAGGTCAAAGCGATAGGCCTATAATTGGTCACACTGGCTGGGTCACCTTTTCGTTTGTAAATGGGCACAACTAGACTTTGCTTCCATTGGTCAGGCAGTTCAGAACAGGCGAAACAGAGTTCGTAAAGCATGGAGAGTGGGAGTGAAATGACGGAGGTGAGTTGCTTGAGCAGAAACATTGGAATTTTATCAGGGCCACAGCTTAGCTTTGGGCGGAGACTGCGGAGGGCCTGGCTCACCTGGAGGGGTCATGTAAGGATATGGCTCAGTCTGCATGGGGGAGGGGGTCTGACAGGTGGCAGAATTCCGTTGTCACGAGTATAGACAGAAGCAAAAAACTCCGAAAGCATTTCGCATTTCTCAAGACTTGAGTTGGCAGTAAGACCATTGGATGATAGAGGAGGCACAGATGATGATTTTTTCCCCTGTTTTCTGGCAACTATGCGGTATAAGATAGCAGGCGATTTGTTGAGAAGTTTGGCTTCAACTGATGCTGAATGGTAAAACGTTCTCAACTTTAGATATTTACAGCAGCGCTTGTAAGCTCTCCTAGAAGCAGATGAGTAATGGCGGCGTTTGTAGAGGCGGCGACGAAGCAGGTGGAGGGTGCGAAGGTAGGAGGGGAGGCAGGGGCCTACGGGGGAGGAAGGCACAGAATGCATTGGTATGAATTTGCTAATGCCCTCATGCAAGACCATTAGGAAAAGGTCTAGAAAATTGGTAGCATATGTGGCAATTGAGAAAACATAGTCCCAGTCTGTGTCTTTCAAAAATTTTCGCAGGTCATCATAATTCCTTTTTTGCCAGCAAAGGCGGGCTACCTTGTGCGTAGCGGAAGAGGCTGTGGCAGCAGCAGCGGGGAAGGAAATGGAAGTGGCCAGCGAAGCGTGGTCGCTGAGCAGAACAGAAGGCTCGATGCAGAAGCTGAGAAGAGTGCAGCGCTGGTTGCAAAACCCGAGGTCAAGGCAGCTACGCTTTCGGGTGGGCTCATCTACAATTTGCTGAAGACAATTTGATGCACACCACATAAAAAGAGAGCGGCCAGCAGCACTTCGACTGGTCTCACTTTTCCAGCAAATGTTTGGCAAGTTTGCATCAGTCATAATAATGCAAGGGCAGGAGCAGTTGAGAAAGCTACTCAGGTAGTCCAGACAGCACTGTAGATGGTCTAGGCTGGAACTAGGGGGTCTATACCATACAGCTAGTCTCAGTTTTTCGTTTCTCTGTTTCACCTCAATGCCAAAGGATCTCAAGCTCAGCAGGAGAAGGGAGAACAGACACATTCTGAAATCTGTAGGAGCAGAAAATGAGCACGCCGCCTCCATTACGAATCCTATCTTTTCTAAAAAGCTGGTAATTGGTGGAGCTAGTGAACAGGCTATCAGGCAAAGAGGAGTCTAGCCTGGTTTCTGCAAAAGCAATAAATTCAAAACGCTGGGATTGTAGGAGGGAGGAAAGAAGCTGGAGCTTAGGACGGGTTCTAGTGTTACTCTTGATTCCTCTGATATTTGAGAACAGAATATTGCACTGGCTCACTGGGAGAAAGGGGGGCTTTGGTTGGGAGCAGAGGCAGGGGTTTGGGAGGCTAGCCACTCATCATAGCCTGAGTTGGTCCAGGAGGGGTCCCGTTGTCCAGCCTTGGTGCGGAGGAGTGGGAAGTCGGGGCGCTTGTAGTTGATGCGAAAGTCCACCTCCGCCTGGCACTCCTCCTCGGAGCGGGCGGATCGGAGGGTCTCACGGCGCTGGAGCGCAGTCGATAGTGACATCTGGTACTTTGAGCGGGAGGGGCGGATGAAGATGGCCTTGTAGCTGGAGGAGTCCTTCAGGACAGGGCCGCGGACAGCAGCGCCGACTGCATTGACTGCGTCATCAGAACTGCTTTCACAAGAGGGGGCTTATCCTGGGCAGAAGGTGAGGCGGCGGGCAGGCGATAGGCTTTCTCCAGACGAATGGTGGCGTCGAGGTGCAGCTCAGAGATGATGGACAGAATGACAGCGTTCAGATCCTCGCCAGGTTCGTGGGGGAGGCCAGAAATGATCACAGACTTGGCTCTTTCAGTCTCAGCGGCATTTTTGGCGAGCTGTGCAGTGAGGGTGGCTGGGGGTTTGGCAGGCTGTATTTTGAGGGCTTTGGCGGTTTTGGCAGCATAGGAGTTGGAGGGCGGGGTTTTGGGGAGGAGGAAGGAGCATAGGGCGTCTAGCTTTTCTTCTAGGCATTTCACTTTGGAGGTGAGCTCTGGTGGGGCGGGGGCAGTGGGAGGAGCGGGAGTAGTGGCCAGGGCGATGGAGAGGGGCGGCTGGGAGGGTGCAGGGACAAGGCCTGCAGAAGCAGGTCCTTTCGGCAGCTGGCATGAAGTGCAGACGAGAACGACGAAGGGCATGCGGAGACCATCCAGCTGGGAGCCGGTCAGCTTCTCATCGCCATCGCAGGAGAAGCAGAGGATGGAATGGCAGTTAGAGCACTTGAAGCCATCGCAGCGGTCGGAGAAGAGCTCGGTCTACACATGATTGGAGCATTTGGAGCAGGGCAGGAAGTCGCTGCTTTGGTTTTTTCGAGCTTTCTTTTTTCTTTTCGTCATCATGTGCCGTTGACTTGCTTGAATTGCGAGTCAAGAGAAGGAAGGGCGCACGTATGAGGAAGGGGGCACGTATGAGGAAGGGGGCACGTATCCCATAAGTTGCCCCATTGTGCCAGACCTTACACCGGTGACTAAGCTTCTTATCCAGGACCATCTACATCCCGATGTGGAACTGTGACACTGGGCTTTTGTGTCTGCCCAGCACAACTGTGTGCTAGTGTTGCGTGGAATAAAACAGAACCATCTTCAAGTCTCTTTACTACCAACTTATCCAGCACATCAGGGCAATTGTGCCCAAGGTCAGCTATTACAGCAGATGTAGAGGCTCTGCAAGAGTGCTGGGACAGAATGTTGATAAGTAATAAAATTAGAAACAAATGGACGATATGCGATATGTTTGCTTTTTATGCATTATTTTATTATATTTTATTACCTTTTCTGATACATTTTCCTTTTCAGAATGACGTTTCAATCATTTTAGCAAATTTTGTTGTTCAAATTTTGCAGATTAAAAGGCCAGCCTATATTTCTTCGGCCTCGTAAAAATAGCAGCAGTTTGGCGGCTTTGAAGGCAAATTCGAGTAGGCAAATACCGTCAAAGGGGAGGGGTGGAGTCAGAAAAATATTTTTCCAAACTTGGCCAGCCTTTTCAGGCGGCTAAGTCCTCTTTTTTCGAAATAGTGAACCAAAATTGCTCAAATCTGTTAGTGTCAAGAAATGATTTTGTTCATTCTTGGAGATAGGAACATGGCGGCATAAAACGGTAGACCATGCAAATGCCTGCTGCGCGGTTCTATGTCCAGCCTTTGATGCTCAGTAGGCGTCAAAAATATCCCTGTGCGCTCCACTGTGTGCATCTGTGTGCGCAGCCTCGGCTAGCCTTACATCCAACTCAAGTGTGCCCTGAGTGGGCCTTCGGGCCCTGGAGTAAAGAGAACGCCACATTTCTCTCATCTAACAAATTATTTCTGCTTTTCTACGCAAAATGCAGACCACTGCTGAGTTTCAAGGCAATGCTAGACCTATTCTTCATGTTTTGAACACATATGAAGATCCACCTGATTTAATCAAATTAGATAATAGTGGCTAATATGTGACTAATTTTGTGAGCACTTTTTGTGTGAACATTTATTGTTAATTATTTATTGTTGAATATTTATATTTATTGTCGAATTAAATTGCCTATGTGAATGGCAGGGACAGGGCTGACTTCAATTTCTTCTTGACAATCTTCTTATTGCTGCTGCAATTGGGTTAATATGATTTTATAGGAATTAACAGGAGGTGTTAAGGCTTGGGCTGAACAGAAGGAAGGTGTTAGACTTAAGGTGTTAGAAGGAATGGTATTTGATTTTGAGGTTAAAACTTCCACTCACTGAAAACTTTAACCATGACCGATAACACATATTATTGGCCAAAAGACAATCAATTGTATGGAAATCAAGGGCAACACCACATGAAGTTTTAATTTTGTTTTAAAACAAGTTATTTTTTTCTTTTCGGGAACACAGCTGAAAGCTGGTGAAGATAGGAGCTGCCCAACGGCAACGTCCTAACAGAGAGAAGATGAAAGATCGCGGCATAGAAGGAGGGCAGGACATTTCAGGCGAGGCACTGTCAAATGAGGAGGATCATCTGTAATTGTTGTGCTGGACCAGAAGGCGCCGGGCTTCCATAAACAGCGCCGCCCGCCCACCCAGGACCAGCGACTCTGCAATCCCATTCCAAATCACGCGGACCCGGTGTGGCCAGGCTGCTGCCACTGCCCTTCCCCCCAGTTGAGGGGCCTCCAGGTGGTGCCGGCCCCTGAGGTTTGAATTTGCTCTAGGAAAGTAGACAGGGCAGCCATGTAGGAATATCTGCTTTTGGGCATCAGGAGAGGACAGAGAGGCTGGGCCTGCTGGGTGAGAGAAGAGGTGGGGCATTCCAGGGAGTGTGGGAGGCTGGGAGCTAGATTGCGGCAAGGTTGAGGCTGAGGATGCGGCGCGCCTGACAGTTTTGTAACAGTGCTGCAAAAGTGAGAGGTCACCTAGAATCCGCCGAGTTTCTAGTGTTTCCCAGCCCAGAACTGTCAGGTGCCCAGGGTACCCTGAGGCTGGTGATTTCGTATTAGTTTTGCGGAATATGTAAAGGGCAAATGATCTTTGGACTTTTTCAAGTTTATTTATTTCACTGCGTTTAGTTGGTGCCCAGGCTTGGCTGGCATACTCTAGGTGAGGCCGGACATAGGTGGAGTAGGCAAGGCTTAGAGTGCTGATGGAGGGTGAGGAGAAGCACTTTTTCACCAAGTATGCAGCCCTATAAGCGGCGTTAGTGCATGCTGAGATTTGGGGGGCATTGGACAGGTCCGGGCTTATTTGAATGCCAAGGTCGCGAAGGGGGGTGCCAGGAGGGGAGAGAGCGAGTTTAGTTCCGTTTAGCCAGTATGCACTTGGAATGTCTTTACCCACACGGAAAATTAGACACTTTTCGGATGAAACAGGGAGTTGCCATGCCTTAGCCCAAGTGGAGAGAGATGAGAGTGCAGCTTGGAGCGGCTGTGAAGGGAGGCCTGGAGAAGCTGGAGCTGCAAGCCTCACGTCATCCGCGTAGAACCAGCTCACCACACCTGGAATCTGATTAATGTGCCAGGCAAGGGTGAGCATGTACACATTGAAAAGGGGCGGGCTGGATGATCCGCCTTGGACAATTGATGAGGGGACAGGGAGAGGGGGGGAAGTGGCCTCTCCCACTCTCACACTGAATGAGCGCCCCGTGATGAAGTCCTCTAGAAGCTTGCACAGCTGGGGGCTGAAGCCTAAGGCACAACAGACGTGCAGGAGCTTCGAATGGGAGACCCGATCAAACGCCTTGCTGAAATCTATGTATGCCACATCCACCTGCCTCCCCGCCCCCAACTCGTCCTGGAGGTATGCCTTGTATGAGAGTATATTTGATGTTGTAGATCTGCCAGGCCTAAATCCATGCATATTGCTAGGGAACACTCTTTTCCCTTCAAGCTGGGAGCAGAGATGACGGGCAATGAGGCGGTCTAGAATTTTGGAAAGTGCAGGCAGTAGTGAGATGGGCCTATAGGATGAGATAGAGCTGGCGCAGCCTTTACGCTTGAAGATTGGGACGACAACGCTCTCCTTCCACTGCACAGGGAATGAGTTGCAGGCGCAGCAGATTTCAAGCAGGAGGCTAATGGGCTTGCCCAGGCCAAGTGCACATTTTCGCACGAAAGCTGGCGTAAGCCCATCAGCCCCCTGTGAGCGCTTGGGGGCCAAATGCGCGCAGGCTTTCACTACTTCATCAGCTGAGAAGGCTGGTGCTGTGATAGGTGCATAGGGCGAGGGGGGCATGTGTGTGCGGCGGGCTGGCTGAGTGAGTGGGGCTGGTCAGGGCGGCGGGGTGAGGTGTGAAGACAGGGGAAGGGTGCGGGGAGCTTGCCATCATCGGAAGAGAAGACTGAGGCAAATAGGGTGCTGAATGCACAGGCCTTGTCCAGGTCTGAGGTGATGAGGCTGCCAGAGGCAGGGTCTGCAGAGGGAGGGCAGAGCGGCGGGATTTTGTTTGCCTTCTTACCAGTCTTAGTGGCAAAGAGGCGGTAAATGCCTAGTTTTTTCCCCCGGGGGTTGTGGAAAAAATCGGCCTCAAAAATCTGAACATCTCTGCGAACTGCGCGCTTGCATACCTTAGCAATTCTGAGATAGCTTCGCCTAGCCTTACCAGATAGCTTTCGGTGGTAGTAAAGGCGGCAGCGAGCGGCAAGGAGGCGCTGGGTTGAGGGTCTGAGGGGGCCTCGGACTGGGCGGGGGGCAGTAGCAGAAGGAGGGAGGCTCTTAGCAGGGACACACTCATCTATGGCGGATGAGATGACTAGTTCTATGAGATCGCAGAAACTAGTTGCATCCCAGGAGAGGCCCAGCAAATATTCCCAGTCGGCACCCAGAAGTATGGAATTGAGACCCTCAAAGTCGGCTTGACCCCAGAGGTGTGTCCTCCGCCGGGGGGAAGGGGCAGGGAGCAGGCCGGGGGGCGACCAGGGCAGCGGGATGGAAAGGGACACAGAGGAGTGATCGCTGAGGAGGCAGGGCGGGCCGACTTCAGCGAGGGTGGCAGCCCACTGAGCACTTACAAAGCACAGGTCTAGGATGTTCTGTTAGTCAAGTTAGAGTGAATGAAAACCAAACCTCAGAAACCAGTCATTTTAAAAGTGAGAACTGAAAACCAGATTTAACAAAAGCATGGAAAAGAAAACATTTCGGATTTCTAAAAACCGTACTATTCAATTAGAATCTATTGCTGGGCCAAACCATTTGCAAACATTTGACGCAACAGATGAATTAAAATTGCCAGTATATGTGGGTATCAAGGAAGGTGTGGCAAGTGGACCAACGCTATGTCTTTTAGAGTGCTGCTTTTGCAAAATGGGAATTTTCGCTATTAAATTACTACCATTCTTTGTGCATTGTAAAGGAACTAGGACCACTTCAAGATCAAGTTCGACCCCGTTGCCCTGGTGAAATTGATATAGAAAAGCGAATCGGCATGACAAAGCATGGATTTATAGAATTGGAATTAAAAAACCACTTAGCAGTGCCAAGCCATTCTTTTCCACTTAGTAAAAGAGATGTTTGTCACCGTCTCATGTCATTGTTAAAACAAATGGAAGTTGTCATTAAATGGGGAAAGTGAACTGCTGATTTCTTCAAAAAGCATTCATCCAGTGTTAGAATTGCAAAGATTATTCACGAAGCCAATATTGGGCAAAAACTCTTAGTAATCTATAATTATATTGAGTCATTTGGGCTTATTTGGAATTATTCAGCACCTATTAGACAGCACGTTCCAGTCCTGCAAACAGCAAAGTCTGAGAAACGCAATGAAATTGGTAAAAGACAAAAAACATTACATTCAAAAAAATCACAATCATCCTCTTACTCCGATGCACATGTAACAAGAAAGACCGCAGGCAAAGACACTCATTTTGAAAATAGTGTTATCATTAATAACTCCTTTGCAGATATTGACGACAATGACCAAGAAGACCATACACACAGCTATAGTGCATCATCTGATTTAAAGATAGTTCCAAAAGAGCTGCAAGAACTTAATTATATTCGCGATATTGAAATCAAGTTCGACCACGCCAGAAAACTTATTGCATGGCTTTTACATGATATTGCTGATCTGTTTAAGATTTTATGGGAAGCATTTCCACATGAAATTGTTCAGACTAAATATTCCCGCCAAGAGAAGCGATGTTGTAGCAATTGGTCTCAAGCTTCCAGTAAAGTATATGTTTAATGCAGAACAGATTGACTGGCCAATAGATCCTTTCCTTCCATATCCCAGTGGTTTTCATAAAAATGTGCCATTCTAATATTATTTTATTTTGACTTAACTATTTTTCTCACATCCAGTGGAGATTGAAATTGTGATAAGTTTTTGATGTACTTTATTTGCCAATATTTTTTTCATGTTAAGATTTTGCAAGTAATTTAGCTTATTAGCATTCTGTAGATGAAACAATCTTTGCATACTGCGGAACAATTTCAATATTTAACAATTTCTATGTGACAATAGAACAAGTATATGTCGCAAAGCGCAATAGGTGACCACTGAGTGTATTCCTCCTTCCACATTCACCTGTAGCAGATACCAAAAATTAAGGAATGTCTTCATTGCAAAGGTGAACATTTTCTCTCAAAAGGGTATGACTGTGGTTTCTCAGCCAATTTCAAAAGTAAGCAGTTTCAGAATCGGCATGTATAAATTGTGAGTCAAAAAACCAGTTTTCAGTTTTCTAAATTTGCCTACAACATGCACTACGTTAGAGCAGTCGTTGTAGCAGCTCTGCCCGCAACATGCACTACGTGAGAACATGCATATGCACAGCTGCTGCAAAGACTACTCTCACGTAATGCATTTTGTGGTTAGAATTTACTGAAAAGACTTCTCTCACTTAGTGCATGTTGTGTGAAGAGTTTAATGCAAAAAATGCTCTCACGTAATGCATGTTGTGGACAGAGTTCACTGCAAGAACTGCTACCACGTTGTGCATGTTGTGGGCATAGTGTACTGCAAAGACTGATCTCACGTATTGCCTGATGTGGTTAGAATTTACTGCAAAGACTGCTCTCACGTAGTGCATGTTGTGTGCAGAGTTTAATGCAAATAATGCTCTCACGTAGTGCATGTTGTGGTTAGCTACTGTCACCAAGTTCGTCGCTGGTGTTGCTGGATGGACTCCTGCGAGCACACCCCTTGGAGCTCTGGACTCGGCTTTGGCGACGTATTTGGGATCTTTACTGGCCGCTGATTTAAAGGCAAAGTCAAAAACTTATTCTTCAATTTATTGAATATACTATTATTTATATTTGATTAAATAATAAAGAATTAATATAACATAATAAGTAGCATTGAAAATGCTTGTAAATCATCGAATAATATAATATTAATTCTTGGATATATCGTAATCTATTCTGTTTAAAGGCAAAATACCCTAAGGGCCTTACTCCCCGCTTAAAAACAAATAATAAGTATAAAATATATGGTCCACAGTTTAGTAATTTCTACAGACCGTGGATTGGCCTTTTTTGGTGCTCCGTAGTCAAAATCAGATTGTTTGCAAACTATGTGTTAAACATTAGCTACATACTAAAAATGGCTAATCATTGTTACTCACTTGATTACTTTTCATAAGTACAAAACTCGTTTTCATTTAGATTACTGATACTCGCTCCTCGGCCATGCTGTCAGAAATCAAATATTGGAGTAAAAATGAACTCGAAGCAATATGGAAGCCTTAATTATAGACATAGTTTGACCAATAATTGCAAGCCCGTGCAACCTAAGAATATTGAAAAGAAAACACAAAGAAAAGACAAGGGAATCAAATATCAATTCAACTTCATGTTATGCGGTAAATCAGCGAACTTGCGAGTAGCCAAGCAAACGAAACATCGAATTCATATCATATCCATGCAATGGAGAAATGCAGGAACCAAGTCGTCGAACTATCTGGAGAATGAATGGATGACTAAACAAACATGTGCATCAAACAAGGAAGACACTGGGGGACTGCAAGCGGTAAATCCATGTCTCATGGTGTACAGAAATAAAATGATGTTCATCCGCCAATGCCTACGTTATATTCACATGGTGATTAAGGATAAACCATAGTGTTTATTTAATTAGATTAAGTAATGCTATAGTAAGGTGTATTTATATGAATAACAATCAATATTGTCTTTGTAACTTTGATTTCCCCTTTTTGCGTCTGTAATTGACAATTTATCTGACCATGGACTAGTATTAGCAATCTCTTTTACTCATCTTCGTGGTCTATAGAGGTTACTCAATTTTTGTCCTCATATATATGTATATATATTTATATATATATATATATATATATATATATATAAATATATATATATATATATGTATCTGGAAATGCTGGCCGAGGCCGAATTCTCAACGGATCTTGACAAACTTTTTTTTTCCTGAAAGGTAATCATATTTTAGGAAGATCTGGAGGGGTAGACCCAGTTTTTGAGCATTTGAAACATTACTTTTTTGGGTAGAAACTTTGAAAATTTGGGTATGCTGTAAAATGCTCCTGAAAGGTATTTAGAGATATCCTGAAAGGATTTTCCTGAAAGGTATTTAAATTTTAGGAAGATCTGGAGGGGTGCAACAAGTCCCGGAGCATTTGAAACATTACTTTTTTGGGTAGAAAGTTTGAAAATGGGGTATGTTGAGAAATGGCGAAATCTCAACGGATTTGGACAAACTTTTTTTTTGATGAAAGGTAATAACATTTTTGAACGATCAAGAGGGGTGTAACCGGTCCTGGACCAAATGAAACATTACTTTTTTGTGTAGAAAGGTTGAAAAATGGGATATGTTGAGAAATGGCGAATTCTCAACGGATTTGGAAAGACTTTTTTTGCTGAAAGGTCATAAAATTTTAGGAAGATCTGGAGGGGTGGAACTTGTCCCGGTTACTTTTCTGGGTAGAAAATTGGAAAATTGCTATATACGGCTTTTGCGCTGTAGTACCTGAAGTCTTGAGAATCGCTTAGAAGACTTGATTTTTTTGTTCACAAGTCTTATATTTTGATTCTAAATATGTGCTTACTTTTGAAATTTGGTTGAGAAAGACCTTGAGACTTGATTTTTTGAGTGACAAAATTTCATATATAGAATGCGCTCCGCAGTCACCTATTGCGTTTTGCGCCATATACTTGTTTTAATTCCTTTAACTGGGGACTTGGGCTAATTTGGTTTGCAGACAGGTGTGTCCAGTGTATCATGCACCATGGTAATTATGGGAAACCTCACATTGTTCCAAAAGCTAAATCTTGACACAGGAAAGACCTAGATTTCTGGAAAATTTAAACAAAAGTTAAAGACCTATAGGGCTAATCTATGTTAAATACCTGGCTTCATACATTAAAGAGCGCTCTGGCTTCTACCTGTATGACAAATCTGCTCTCTAAGTTTATGTGGGTCGGATAAATCATTTTCTTAATTTAGGCGAACGAAAAAAAATGACCCCTTAAGAGTAAATGAACCCCATGGTGTACCTGCAATGGATTCCTGAGTACATATTGGAGGCGCTTGTCTGAGGGTGGATAGACAGAGCACCGTGACACCCATTTATTGTCTGTCTGTACATTTATTGCGCATGAGAAGCATTGGTCTGAGTTAAGTCTGCAATCATCACTTTTTTTGGAGGTGTCTCTTTATGCTGAGCACAAAGTGCAGTAAGGCAGACAATAATTGAACAATTGCAGGAGGCATGGTATTAGAGGGTGAGCTGTTTTAAGTGGGAAGGGTTCATCGCATTGAATAGTGAAGCTGCAGCCCGCTTTGCTTTCCTTTCGCTGTTGATTTGCATCCGCGGCTCCTGGATTCCCACTTCCCTCCAGGGCAGAGAGTTCCAGAAACGCCTCAGCCGCACTGGTGGCAGGCGGTTCAGGCGGTCGCGGGAGGGGTCTCCGATTTCGTTGAGCAACCAAAAAGATGATGATGGAAGACTGGCCATCTGAGAGGCTTGACGGGATTGCCGGGTGTGGTGCGAGTGTTGAGGCGGCGCTGGGGCCCCCTCCTATTCCTCTATCCACTGGCCATAGGAGCGACCCTGGGTTAGACACCACCACATGAATAGGAAGGCCTGATCGAAGAGGAGCCAGTCGTAGGATGGGAGGGCGGCTTTCAGTAGGACCTTGTCCCTGGCACTGCTTCAATCAACCAGCGCCACCCTGGCATGCCTTCCATAGAGGCTTCGGACTCTTGCTGCTGCTGTTGCTGTGCGTGGTGGACAGAAAGCAGGGGAGTGTATAAGTAGGTCGTCCACCTTCTGGATGAGAGCTAGACGGACTGCTGATGGGCGGGAGGCCAGGAGGCGGCCGAGTGCAGCTTGTTTTACCCCGGGCAGCCCCACAGGTCATCCTCCAGTGCGGCCTGTCATGCAGCACGCCCAGGTACTCCATCAGTCTTTCCTCCTTCACCTCATGCTTATCAAAGATGAGTGGAGAGGGTAGGTGGACATAGGTTGGGTTGAGGTAGAAGACAAGGAGCTGTGTTTTGGCGGGATGGAGAAGAAGGCCTAGCCCTTGGAGGTGTTCGCGGCGTAGGATGGAGTCTTCCTGCAGGAGACGAATGTCCGCTTCATCAGTCACAGGACGGAGGAGGAGGCAGCGTGCGCCTGGATGTGTGTTCCCCGGTGGTAGTGGAAACCTAGGGATGCGTCGGTGGTAGCAGTGAAGAGTGCATGCCCCAGACAGGAGCCCTGCAGATGGAGCCCTGTGGATCTGGATGGGTGGAACCGGTCCTGGAGCATTTGAAACATTACCTTTTTGGGTAGAAATGTTGAACAATGGGGGATGTTGAGAAATGGCGAATTCTGAACGGATTTGGACAAAATATTTTTTGCTGAAAGGTAATAACATTTTAGAAATATCTGGATGGGTGGAACCGGTCATGGAGCATTTGAAACATTACTTTTATTTAAAATTAAAAATGAACATTAAAAATTTAAATTAAGAGCATTGGCATGGAATTGTAAGCTGCTAAGTTGCCTGGGAAGTTGTGGGCTGTGAAGCTCCGCGGTCACCTATTGTGCTCTGCGCCATATACTTGTTTCTCTGACACAGCTCCACCCACTTTGACCACAAAGCTTCGCTCCTCTAGCCAACTGGCCACCGTATTCACAAAGGCTGGAAGGGCACCTCTGCTGCGAAGGCAGGAGATGATGGAGGTGTGCTTGAGAGAGTCAAAGTTACGGGGGACGCCGACTGATACAATGGCCACACAAACACCTCTTTGGGCTCTGGCTGCCTCGAGGGCTGCATGCTGTAGCCGTAGCAGTGCATCGCTGCACCCACTCTTTGCCTTGCAGCCGAACTGCTGCCCTGAGCTGGTGAGGTAAGGTTTGAGCCTATTTAGCATCATCTTTCCCCAGGCCTTTGAAAGACTGGGGAGGAGGCTTATTGGTCGGAAGTTGTCAGTGGAGGAGGCATTCCCTTTCTTAAGGATTGCTATTATCTCTGCCTCCTTCCATGAGCATGGGGCGGGGACGCTTTGAGAGGAGAGTATGGAATTTGCTAGGTGAGCAAGGGAAGCAGCTAGGGTGGTATGGGTGTTTCGAAGGAGGCGAGAAGGGAGACCAGTGGACGGGGAGGCCTTGTTTCCCTTGATGTTGGTGAGGGCATACTGTGCCTCGCTCTTGGTGAATAGCTCGATGGCGTGGAGAATGGAAGGAGGGCGGAGTGCAAGCTGCTCTCGCTCAGCGGTGGTTGGGGCAGTGTTATTGGAGGCAAAGACGGCTGCAAGCCCCTCCGCCTTCTCCAGGTCCTGCACTATAACATTGGAGCCATGTCGGAGGGGACGAAGAGGCGGGCGGCTTCCTGAAGCTAGGCAACGGGGAAGGGAGGCCAGTTGGCGATCAGCCTGGGCTCTCCTAATCCCCCTCCGGGCATTTTCTGCCTTTGCCCTCTTAACTACTCCGCTTTTCACAGACTTAGCTCTCAGGTATTCTCGCTTAATGGGTCCACAATCTGGATCTAGCTGGAGATTTAGCCAGAACTGCTGCCTCTATGCTCCGCTGCAGGCACTCAGATGTTATATAGTGCATTTTTCAAAGTTTAGCTAAGCGGGAATGAGTGTAGGGAACACCTACTTTCAGCGCTCTACAGAGCATAGCTTAAAGAGTGGCGAGGATGTTTTCAGGGTTGGCATTGACACCGGTGGGGAGGTAGTGTTCCAGGGCTCCAACGCCCCCATCCTCCTCTTCCCAGAGCAGTGTCTCCTTCACTCTCTCCTAGCTGGTCTCTGCCCATCTCCACCTTCCAGGTAGCCACTTTCGCAAGAGAGGGGGAGCATGGCTGGCAAGTGAGAAATAAACGCAGGAATGGGCTACCAACCTTTTCTCGAGTGGAGGAAGGAGGATGAAGGGTGTCAGTAGCTGCAGATCGCGGGTCCAGGCCCAGTCAATTGCTCTGCACCCCCGCGTTGGCTGCTCATTCCCTGGCAGTGGCTCAAGTCGAAGCTCCTTAGCATCTGCTTCAGTTCCCCGGATTCTTCTTCATCTCCCCGGTCACTGTTTATGTCACCGGCAAGGAGAAGGGGTTTATTTTCGAAGCCTGAGAGGAATTTTGTGGCAAGCAGGAGACAGTTTGTGGCAGTCTCCGTGGTGCGGTTGATGGTTGGTGGGCGGTAAATGGAGACGAAGACAGCTAGGTCAAGAGCCTCCAGGTCCCCTCTGGCCGAATAGGACGTTGGGACTGGGAGCGATTCCCTCGCAAAGATCCCCACTCTGCCCCCGCTCCCTTTGCTCTTGTCATGGCTGAAGATGCGATAGTCAGGGAGTTCGATGTCAGTTAACGCAGTGGCCCTCCCAGTCTTTGTCTCCTGCATTAGGAGGACATGAGCTTGCCGCTTATGAAGCAGCAACTCGACTTCTGGTCTGTGCATTAGAAGGCCGTTGAAATTGGAGCAGATAACACGAATCGCTGAGCTGGATGGACTGAGCTGGGGAGAGGCAGGGGGTTGGGATGACGGGGCAGTCAGAGGAAGGGGGGCAGTCCCTGAGGGCTCAGAGCAGGCTGCTGTAGCGTACGAGTCGACCCTACTTGACTGCCCCTCGAAGGATGTTGAAGGGGAGGAGGCAGAATGGTGTTGCAGGAGAGTGGTGCAACTGAGGCCGCAGGCTAGAGCCTGGTTTCAGAGCCATTAGCTGTGGCTCCCTTGGCGGATGGACCATAGGGTGTACAGGCAAAGTTCAAAATCTGTCCCTCTCTTTCAAAGGCACCTTCCGTGTGTGGACGAGGGGTTGAGGCAGCTGGAGGAGGCAGATGGGGGGAGTTGAGGAGGGGGTTTGGGCGGGCATGGGCTGAGGACGCTGCGGGTAGAGGTGAGGCTGACCTCGTGGAGATCCAGACATGCCTTTGGCTGGAGCAGACATCAGAGGAAATAGAGCGGAGCTGGTGAGGGCCGAGATGTGACAGCTGTAGCAGGCAAAGATGGCAGAAGCAGCATGGGTGGGCTTTTTTGATGAGGGGGCCGGATTTGTAGGAGGGAGGGGATGACTCTTCGGGGGATGAGCGGAATATTATTGAGAACTAAAGAGGCTGGTCCCAAGGCCATGTCACACGCGCGGAGGGAGGTAGTGAGTGAAGGGGGGGGGAAGGCAGTAAGAGGCAGAGTGAGATCACTGCATGATAATAATCTTTTCATATGATGTGTCTGTTATCAGTACTGTGTGAATGATAGCTTTGCATGTTTGGCTACAATAAGAGTAAACCGAGGATACTTCAGCGCTCCTAACAGGCAGCCAGCTGCCTAGGTGGCATTTTGCCCCGCAATTTTTGCCTTTGCTTTCTTATGTCTAATGACTCAAAGTTGATTCTATCGGTTGGGTCATTTGCTCCCTCGTCTGCTTGTGATAGTAGCCAGCATAGATGGCGTGCATGGAGGACGAGATGAGGCATGCTTGCGATTAGCATTTGTAAGTTGCGGACTAGTCATTTGCTGGCCAGCATCTCCTGCTCATGACAGGTTTGTGAGGTGGTGCGGTGCTCTGCCCAGGGCTCCAATGAGGTGTTCTGCCCATGGCTTGCCCCTGAAGAACAGTTTGTACGATCCTCTAAAGAAGGGATAGACCTTGACATTGCTGAGGGTAAGTCGTTTATTTTGAGCAATTGGGCGCCGTTCAAGGCAGATGAGTAGAGGGCCTGTTGGGTGGTTACTTACACTGCGCACCGGTTAACAGATTTCGGAGTCCTGTCCTTTACAGGTCGTCCCCCTCCTTTCTGGTGGAAGAACATACAGGACTCTTCCAGCGTCAACGCCTTTGCTCCATCCTCATCCATCCTCATCCAGCCAGCCTACTGTGGCCTCACCTGCGGCCAGCGATGGTGCACTCACTCCGTTCTGGTTACTCCCCATATCTCTCCCCATGCTACATCCTCCTTACCCTCCCTTGCTCTTCTGCAGAGTTCGGAGACATCCATGCATGGAGTTTGATGGCGAGCGTACCATCGAAGGGCGAATTTAGTGGAACCCCGCCCTGGAGAAGCATGCCACCAATCCTCGAAGGATCGAACAGACCAAGAACCTCTATATCCACAAGTCTCTTCCTCTTTTTTCCATCAACCCTTCCCATCCCCTCTCCTACCAAGGCGCCAAGGTTTTACACTCCCCCAAGGCCAGTGCTATCCCCTCTCTCCTCCATCAAGCTTAGCAATGAGATGACCTGTCACTCTTTCATATCTACAATTCCCCGCCCCCCAATTGCATGCCCCCTCTCCTAGGCACATGGCAAGGCTGCTCTTTAACCCTAAGTGCCTTCAACCAGCACTAGCAGTGGAAGAGTTTCAGAGTCTCTTTGAGGGCAGTATGCTCCTGAAACTTCTCAATTTTTCTGAGGCATGTGCAAAGGTGAGAAATTCGAGGCAAATTTTCTTGCTCTACCTCCTTGAAACCAAAATGGACGGTAACAAAGAATGGCATTCAACCATTTTGAACATACCCGTCGCTTTGGAGAAAGAACAATATTGACATGTGCTTGGCTACTAGAAAACGAGCAATCCACATGAAGATCAGCAGTAGGTAAGATGTCAAGAGTGAACAAAAAGAAACCTACAAAATAGGTGTGGTGGAACTAAGCAATGAAGCTATACACCGAGGCTGAAATAGAAATGATGAAAGACGGGCAGACTGATAGCAGGGTTAGGAGGGAGAGTCGTAGTCATTGACTTAGGTGAGGAGACGCAGGCGAATGGTGTCCACCTGACGCTTGCAGATGGGGCAGCAGAAGCGCCCCCATGCTTGTCAGCTCCGCTACAACCAACACACCCTTATTCACTCACCCAATCCCATCCATCCCACTCTCACCTGATCTGCCCACATCAGGCAATACGTGAGATCAGTCTTTGCAGTAAACTATGCCCACCACATGCAACGCACAGAGCAGTCTCAGGAACTCGCACACAACATGCACACGGACAACTAGAACCGTCTTTGCAGTAAACTCTGTTCACTACATGCACTACGTGAGAGCAGTCTTTGCAGTAAACTCTGTCCACTACATGTACTATGTGAGAGTAGTCTTTGCAGTGAACTCTGCCCACAACATGCACTACGTGAGAGCAGTCTTTGCAGTAAACTCTGTCCACTACATGTACTACGTGAGTGTAGTCTTTGCAGTAAACTCTGTCCACTACATGCACTACGTGAGAGCAGTCTTTGCATTAAACTCTGCCCACAATATGCACTATGTGAGAGCAGTTCTTGCAGTAAACTTTTCCCACAACATGCATCACGTGAGGGCGGTCTTTGCTCGACTCTGCCCACAACATGCACTACGTGAGAGCATTATATGCATTAAAATCTGCACACAGCATGCACTACGTGAGAGCAAACTCCTTGCAGTAAAAGCTAACCACAAGATGCACTATGTGAGAGCAGTTCTTGCAGTAAACTTTTCCCACAACATGCATCACGTGAGGGCAGTCTTTGCAGTTTCACTCTGTTCACAACAGGCACTACGTGAGAGCAGTATTTGCAGTAAACTCTGCCCACAACTTGCAGTATGTGAGAGCAGTCTTCGCAGTAAAATCTGCCCACAAAATGAACTACGTAAGGGCAGTCTTTGCAGTAAACTCTGCCCACAACATGCACAACGTGACAGCAGACATTGCAGTAAACTCTGCCCAATACATTCACTACGTGAGAGCATTCTTTGCAGGAAACTCTGCCCATAAAATGCATCGTTTGAGATCAGTATTTGCAGCCATGTTCTGATGCATATTTGGTGTTGCTACAGATCAGGCCATGGGAGCTGCGCAGTGCAAATTCCCATGATTGAAGGTCGCTGTGGCACTGTTCAGATAGGCCCATCCACACTGCACTGGGTCAATCATGGGTGGAGCAGTACACTGAAATCGCGCTACGTGTGAGTGGTGTTCTGATGAATGTTTGGTGTTGCTACACTACGTGATAGCAGTCGTTGCAGAAGCTCTGCCCACAACAAGCACTACGTGAGACCAGATTTTGTTTCAGCTCTGCCCACAACAAGCACTACGTGAGACCAGTTTTTGTTTCAGCTCTGCCCACAACAAGCACTACGTGAAAGCAGTCTTTGCAGCAGCTCTGCCCACAACATGCACTACGTGAGAGCAGTCTTTGCAGAAGCTCTGCCCACAACAAGCACTACGTGATAGCTGTCGTTGCAGCAGCTCTGCCCACAACAAGCATTACGTGAGAGCAGTATGTGCATCAGCTCTGCCCACAAAAAGCACTACGTGAGAGCAGTCTTTGCAGCAGCTCTGCCCACAACAAGCACTACGTGAAAGCAGTCTTTGCAGCAGCTCTGCCCACAACATACACTACGTGAGAACAGTCTTTGCAGCAGCTAATGTTTGCTAGATTATATTATTGCATGCTCTTCAGGTCATTTGCAATTTAAGATCTACATTTATTAATGTCATGTTTAGATGCTGAAAATTGGTATCAAAATTTTGATTTTGTCAGTTTTGCTTTGCACTGATTGGGCAAGTGGCCACATATATATTAGCGATAGCTGATATAACCTTGTAGACTGCACTGCGCAATTCTGCGCAATTCAAAGCTTGCTGGCAAAGTATGTAAAGAAGACTGCCTGTAGAAATCTCTGGTGTGCAAATAAACATGCAATTGCTTAGTTTCTGTTTCACTAAAACTTTCTTGAGCCAAATTGATCAAAGCACATTCGATGAAACTAAATTTCGTTTGGAGCAAAAACGATGCTATAAACTTATTTTTGCTTCCCTAGCCCGCGTGTTTGACATTTGTGACTAACACTGACAGTGTAAATATATAGAATTCACTTTGAGACGCGTCTTGAGTATGTATCAGTGCTTTAGCAAAAGAATATGTACTTTTGTGGCTAAACAGAGCGATAAGCAAGCATATTCTCATAGAGATGTACTTTTGTAGACGGACCATTTCACTTTAAGACACGTCGAAAAATGACAGGTGATGTCTTTCCCAGGTAGATGTACTCTTGTAGATACGATTTTGAATGGGCGCAATCGTACCGTGTCTTTAGCTCTTTGTTTGATCAGTAGATGTAGCTTTCTCAACGTTGAAGTTTGAAGCAGCGGGCTTGTACCATAGCTTTAGCTCTTTGTTTGGTTAGTAGGGGGGAGGGAAGGCGGGGGCTATATCCTCCACATACACACTACTACTTTCTGCATGCAAGATGAGCACTACAGTTCAACAATAAAGATTACTGGAGCCGTTCTGCATGCAAGAAGAACACTGCAGTTCAACAATGAAGCTTACTGAAGCCGTTCTGCATACATGAAGCGCACTGCAGTTTAACATTGAAGCTTACTGGATCCGTTCTGCATGCAAGAACAGCTCTGCAGTTCAACAATGAAGCTCACTGGAGCCATTCTGCATGCAAGAAGAGCACTGCAGTTCTACAATGAAGCTTAGCGGAGCCGTTCTGCATGCAAGAACAGCTCTGCAGTTCAACAATGAAGCTTACCGGAGCCATTATGCATGCAAGAACAGCCCTGCAGTTCAACAATGAAGCTTACTGGAGCCGTTCTGCATGCAAGAAGCGGAGTGCGGTTCAACAATGAAGCTTACTCGAGCCGTTTGCATGCAAGACCAGAACTGCAGTTCAACAATAACGCTTACTGGATCCAATCTGCATGCAAGAAGAGCACTGCAGTTCAACAATGAAGCGTACTGGAGCCGTTCTGCATACATGAAGAGCACTGCAGTTCAACATTGAAGCTTACTAGATCCGTTCTTCAGGCAAGAATACCGCTGCAGTTCAACAATAAAGCTTACTGGACCCATTCTGCATGCAAGAACAGCTCTGCAGTTCAACAATGAAGCTCACTGGAGCCATTCTGCATGCAAGAAGAGCACTGCAGTTCAACAATGAAGCTTACTTGAGCCGCTCTGCATGCAAGAAGAGCAGTGCGGTTCAACAATGATGCTTACTCGAGCCGTTTTGCATGCAAGACCAAAAATGCAGTTCAACATTGAAGCTTACAGGAGCCGTTCTGCATACATGAAGAGCACTGCAGTTCAACATTGAAGCTTACTGGATCCGTTCTTCAGGCAAGAATACCGCTGCAGTTCAACAATAAAGCTTACCGGACCCATTCTGCATGCAAGAACAGCTCTGCAGTTGAACAATGAAGCTTACTGGATCCATTCGGCATGCAAGAACAGCCCTGCAGTTCAACAATGAAGCTTACTTGAGCCGTTCTGCATGCAAGAAGAGCAGTGCGGTTCAACAATGATGCTTACTCGAGCCGTTTTGCATGCAAGACCAAAACTGCAGTTCAACATTGAAGCTTACTGGAGCTGTTCTGCATGCAAGAACAGATCTGTTGTTCAATATTGAAGCTTACTGGAGCCGTTCGGCAGGCAAGAACAGCTCTGCAGTTCAACATTGGAGCTTATTAGAGCTGTTCTGCATGCAAGCAAAACTGTTTTTGTGATTCTTTAATCATGCTTGTTAAGAGAAATATTAATGATTAGGAAAAACGTTTCAAATGGGTCCGTGTAAGACTCCCATCTGAAATGTTTTTTTCTAATCATTTATGTTTTTCTTAACCAGCATGATGAAAGGATCACAAAAGACTGTTTTGCTTGCATGTATGCCGCTCAAGTAAGCTACAATGTTGAACTGCAGTGCTCTTTTTGCATGCAGAACGGCTACATTAAGCTTCAATGTTGAACGTCATAGCTGTTCTTGCATGCAGAACGGCTACAGTAATCTACAATGTTGAACTACAGAGCTGTTCTTGCATGCAGAATGGCTACAGTAATCTACAATGTTGAACTGCAGCCATGTTCTTGTATGCAGAACGTACCCAGTAAGCTTCAACGTTGAACACCAGAGCTGTTCTTGCATGCAAAACGGCTCCAGTGAGCTTCATTGTTGAACTGCAGAGATGTTCTTGCATGCAGAACGGCTCCAGTAAGCTTCAATGTTGAAGTGCAGAGCTGTTCTTGCATGCAGAACGGCTACATTAAGCTTCAGTTTTGAACTGCAGAGCTGTTCTTGCATCCATAACACTTCCGTAAGCTTCAATGTTGAACTGCAGTGCTCTTCTTGCATGCAGAACGGCTCCCGTAAGCTTCAATGTTGAACTGCAGAGCTGTTCTTGCATCCAGAACAACTCCCGTAAGCTTCAATGTTGAACTGCAGCGCTGTTCTTGCATACAAAACGGCTCGAGTAAGCAATATGGTCCATTAGTCAATCTAGAACCACACTTGTGGTAAATTGTTCAGTCATTTCAGTATTGTTCAGTCATTTCAGTAGTCGCAAAATGGTACATTGGTCAATCTAGATCCACAATTGTGGTAAGTTCTTCAGTCATTTCATTTCAGTATCATTATTGAAGCTTACTGAAGCCGTTCTGCATGCAAGAAAAGTTCTCCAGTTCAGTATTGAAGTTAGTTAGGTCAAAAAAAGCCATAGTTTGCCCTTCTCCGATGAGTAAATCGCCTGCTACAACCTGAATTTGTATCCAAAACTAAGGTTTAAGGGCAAAGTTCGGCCAATTTCTGAAAAATTGAACACAAAAAGTAGCCCAATGGTCTTTAATATGTCAGAATGAAATAAAGAATGGATCATTGCCGTCAAAATGAGCCATAGTTGGCCGTTTTTAGTTCAATATTTCAGATGAAAAACAAAAAATAAGGATGGTTACAAAGAAAAATATGCCTTAGTTCAATTTTTTTTTATTTTATTTATTTTTATTTATTCAAATTTTCTAACATGTGTCCCATCAAGAGACGTATGGCACAAAGTACAATTAATACACTAAATAATACAAGTAAAATAAAATAAGTTGTCCTATAAAGATTAAAATTGAAGTAATAAGTTCTTTTGTAGTTATTGATTGCTATTGCATTAAGTGATTTTTTTTGCTTCCAGATGATTATTGCTTTTTTGCTTTTTGCTAATATTGCTTATTGCGGAATCAAATGACACCATTTTCATAAGCAGAGGAGCTTCATAGCAGGTGTTGTTATAAAGGGTGGCTAATTTCTTGCTAACTAATGAGGTAAAGTCTTCCCTTGCATCTTTCGTTGATTTACTGAAAATGAATAATGATAGCTGGCTCATGTCGGTGCCTGAAGTTTCTGTCAGAACCTTACGGAATTGCAAAGTATAGAGGCCGTGGCTTTCAAGTATTGTGTCTACTATGTGCATGTCGGAACTCATATGCTTAACAAGGACTGCCATTATTTTCTCATTAGTTATAAAGTTCCTAATGCTCTCTTCTTCCAGACCCATGTTACACATGTTTAGCACTAGTAGACTTGTTTTCTCTGCTTCGTCAAGCTGTTCTGTAATTTTCAGCTGTTCTGTGATTTTAACTGTTCTGTGATTTTGAGCTGTTCTGTGATTTTGCTGTGATTTTCCAGGGACAAATGGCAGGGCATTGATGTTCAGTTTTTGCAAGGTGGTTATGTTCTTCTTTTGATTGGTCAGATCTTTACTATTTTGTTTCAAAGTTTTTTGATAAATTTGTGTGTTGAATATTGGAGTTATTATGGATGAGTGTTCTTTTTTCTTTTTTAATGATTTGAGGTTAACTTGGCTGGCAACATTAGGCAAGGTGTTAAGCATTTTTACTGTCTTTGGTTGGAAATGCTGCGAGGTGTTGTTTTCTTTCTTTTTCCTTTTATAGTTGTATAAGTCGTATTTTATCCAAGAGATGTTTAAATTCATGAGGTATCTTATCCATGTGCTGTCGTTTGTCATTATTGCCTTCAATGAATATTAATGCTTTCTATGATATTAATGCTTTCTGTGATATTAATGCTTTCTGATATTAATGCTTTCTGATATTAATGCTTTCTCTATGCTTTCTCTATGCTTTCTTTTTGCTTTGCAATTGATATCATTTATGTTCTTAGAAATTCAAACAAAATCGTAATAAAAGACCATGTATGCGATATATGAATGCGGTAGATCACGATAAATCCAACAGTGCCCCAATTTTAACTCAATGTACAATATTACTAGAAGTATGTACAATACTCCAATTTTTGAATGAATGTAGAATTTGAAAATTAAAATAATGCAGATTAAAATTTACAACTAAACGACGATTGAACACCTTGAACATGGTTAGGACATTTGGGGGATCAAGTATTTGAGGGGGGGCAAACACGGGAGGAGCGGAACCCCCCCCCCCCCCCCCCCCCCACCCCCTCTCCTTCGTGGGGGGCACCCCCGCTATGGGGATTGCGGGGTCGAGGCTTACAGCAACGAGGCCTGTGTCACCATCTCCAATCGGCCAGCAACACCCTGCACTGGGCTCCCTGTTGATGCTGATGCCACTTCCGCTGCTACCACCACCAACACAACTCCCTCAGAGGCAGTTGAGGATTTCAACCGGGCATTGTCGAAGGTCGTCATCCATGATGTCTTCAGGTCCTCAGTGCGGCCATGTCGGTGAGATCATCTCTCAGTCCACCACCCGGTCCAAGTCAACGTTTTTGTCAAACCCAGCCACCTCTGCTGACGAAGCATCCAAGTCGTTACAGTCAAAGTCCAAACGGCATAATCTGCCACCCAAGGACTTCGAAGTCACTGTCCCCTTCAAGGACTATGTGGAATTGAGTTATGGGTAGACTAATAACAGCCTTGGCACTGCTTCGCCTGATATCCCCGCAGGGCAATTTCAATCTCAACCAAATCAATCGCATATCAGAAATCAATCGCATATCAGAAATAAACCGAATATCAGAAATCCCCTTCTCCATCACATTCCTCACTGCTCACTCTCCCCTTGCCAAAATGATCATCTTCTGGTAGCTGGAAATAATAAGTCTTTTTGTGGTGCTTGCGCTAGCAGTTGCTGCTCTGTATGCGCACCTCTTCAACTACTGGTGGGTGAGTGGGATGACAGAGCCATTAACATGGTCTACGTAGCCCTCAACAGCCTAAGTCTCCTCAAATACCTGCATTGGGTCCACTGCTTAGCCCGCTTTCTCAAATCTCATGCGCAATGAGTAACTGTTGAATGAAGAATAAAACTGATAGCAATGAGTAGAAATGAGATGACATGAGTACAAATGAAATTACCAAACTAAGTTCATATCACCCCTCTAGACCCTCCTAGAACACGCCAAGAGGTCTAGGCTGCTGTAGAAACTGAAGCAAAAGATTCCGACAACGTATTTAAGGGATATAAAAATTATGATAATAATGCAGACTGGCTTCAGCCGTCCGCGGCAGGTTGCTTTCATTCATGGAAAAATGCAAGATGTGGACAGTGAAGCTATTTGAATGCAACAAAATTATTGTTATCTTTTAATTTCAATGATTTTGGGTAAATCAATATTAGAACACTTAGTGTGACGTTTCCCTAGCCAGTTTCGTTGACCTTGAGCTGGTGCGGCGGGCCGAGCCATGCCGGCATTCATTCTGTCCTTAACCTGCTCCCAATTCCCCCCACTTTCTCCTCTTCAGCGCAACATGAATAAAGAGATCCTCGCTACGTTACTGCTGCAATTCACCACAGCGTTTGGTAGAACAGAGAGCTAGGTTGCTCAGCTGTACCCTACGACCGACCACCTCTACAATGCCCAGCCCAACTTCCGCCTCCAGCGCCCTTTTGGCGACTCCAGCCTTTGATTGAGCCGCCTTCTAACAGCCAGCGTTTGAGTCAACGGCTCCAGTCACCGATACACCAGGACAGGACAGCGAATCGAGACCAGCCTGCAATGCCGGCTTTCGCTTTGCTGCCAGACAGAATCACCTGCAGCGCCCGGACTTCACTCAGCCAGAGACGGCCTCAAGAACTCCGATCGGGCGGCACCTGCAACTACGCTGCAAGGAATTGAAAATTGACTTTGAGTCTATTTTCAATGTCCGATCTTCATCAGCAACATCGCAGCTCCGAGTTCACACTATCCTTGAGCGGATATTTTGAAACTCTCTACGTCAGCAAATGTCATCGATGATGTCAGCCAACGTCAGTGCCTCCGTATGTTGCTGCGACAGGTCCAGAAGCGAACTGAAAAGTTCCTCTTCAACTACCAGCCCGCTTCAATGATTTCACTCTATCCTTATGGATTTTGTGAAATTGTTCTACGCCAATGATCGAGACCAGATTCGACTTCGCTGCAGGGCATTGAAAATTAACTGAAAAGTTTCTTTTCATGCCATCGTCAAAGCATCGTCGACAGAATTTCATTATCCTTGAATTGATTTTGAAAATTCTCTACTGCTGCCAGCCAACCAGCTCCGAAAACGACTTCGCAGCTGGACTTTGAAAAATTGGCTCTTGTCAGTTTTCAAAGCACTCCGCTACCAGCCCCAGTTTCCGTCGGCACAAGATCAACTTCGCTGCTTGAGCATCGAAAACTAACTGAAAAGTTGTTTTCCTGCTATCTACGCAAGCATCGTCGATGGCAATTTCATTATCCTTGAACAAATTCTGAAATTCCCTGCAGCCACCAGCCAGCAACGGAATCTTCACATATGCTGCTAGAGTTTCAAAATTGGCTTCGGTCAGTTTTCAAACTTGCTACTGCCCGCTACAATCTTTCCCAGCCAGCAGCTATCAGCCTTCCAGCCGACGATTCGTCTTCGCTGCTTGAGTTCGAAAATTGGCTCCGATCAGTTTTTGGAACTCACTGCTGCCTGCTGCAATCTACGCCGGACAGCAATAGCCAGCCTTCCAGCGAAAGCTTCGCCTCCGCTGCTCGAGTTTGGACATCGGCTCCGACCAGTTCAAACTCACTGCTGCCTGCTGCAATCTTCACTGGCCTTTCGGATTTGTAAACTTTCGAGTATCGCTGGAGAAGACCAGCCCGATTCAGAATCGGCCACCGTCTTTTGACTTCGCCCATCTAGATTTACTAATCTTTATGATTAGATGAATCTCAGCGCAAGGAACTGGAAGACACTCGGCGAAACCGATTCAGAATCAACCTCTACTCTTTGATGATTGACAGCGGCCTGCATGAGCACGGCCTAGTGGACTGCATCCACTGCGACCTCTTCGCCCTGCCAGCCCAGCCTGCTTGCCTATGGCCAGAAGGACTACTTCATGGACAGCGTCAACTGAGAACGCAACGCCTTTGAGGCCTCCGCCCTCTGCGCGTCCTCCGACAGCAACGCCGTCCACAAAGGGCCCTCCAGAGACCTGTGCCCTCCTCCTTCTGCCCGTCCTCGAAGACCGCGTAGTTCCCGGACACCCACTGCTCTCGCTGCGGCCTTCTGGATGGCCACAACTGGAACCTGAATGCCGCGGGCTGCAACATGTTCAGCATCCTGGACAACTTCAACTGCAGCCTCCGCCACTTCCAGCTCGCCATCGGCGGCATTCCACTGGCCTCCAAACTCTGCCCGTTTGACTGCAGCCACTGCTTTCTGCCCATCCTCTGCTCCAGCATCAAGCGGAACTAGTCCGGCATCTGCGCCGCCTTCTACTCTGGCGGCTACATGTACAAGCACAGCGCCATGAAACTCCGCCTTTGGAAGACGTCTCTCTAATTCCACGAATGCCGTCACTATCAATCCCCTTCCTTCCTGCGACTGCAGCCAGAGGTCGGTGGTGTACCAGGCCTACGGAATCCTGGATGGCTTCCGCAACAACTCCGGCAACTGCATGAACGCATACAGCATCATGAAGTTCCCCGTCTGGAAGGCGCCCACTCCAGACCTCAAAAGGTCTCCTGCCTCCAGCCCCCCCTCCTCACTCTGCCCAGCAGTTACTCATTCCTCTGCCATTGCATCAAAGTATAAGAAATTCATTTTCGGCCTATTTTATAACATAGGAGAATGCAACAGTACCTTAATGTTTGCACCAAAAAACTTCCTGCACTTCAGCATAGTAATTATGGCCAATGTCCTTTCCAGGGTTGCTAAATCTAATCCTTAGGCGTGTTTTCATGCATAAATATCAGTTTTTTTTATTATTTTTCCTTACAAATATACACTATTTTGGCAGCAAGTCCAATTTTCGTGCCCAAAACTCAATGTATAAACTCAAATACACAAAAAAATAAAACTTTTCTGTTGTCTAAAACAATTTTCCTGCGTACTTTGCGCGCACTTATCAAAATTTTGACTATCAAAAATTTGAAAGCAATATTGCCTTGGAATTTTTCCCAAAAAGGAGTGCACAATTCCTTTACAATTTTAATAGTCATTTTTTTCAGTTTCTGGTGCCAAGGGGGAGGGGATACCCCCTCCCCCTAGGCCCCCCTCCCCGTGTCGGAGCTTCGCTCCTCCATTTGCCCCCCCCCCCCCCCGACCAAAAATCCTAGGTCCGACCCTGTCTTTTTCTCTTCATTTTTGATGGGCGTCTCGGGGCTCAGTTTGTTTATATATATAAATGTTTATATATATAAATATAGATAAGCGGAATGCTAGGGAAACAAATTAAGCGGGCCTTGGTTTGTCCTGTCCTGCGCGGCAGGTGGCCTGCGGCCGCCCAAAAATTGGCTCTCTAGGTCTAAGCCTCCCTCCCCTTGTATATACAGAGTCATAAGTTTAGTAACCTCAATAGACCACGGAACAGCCAGGTGATGATGCTGCCGGAGTCCATGAGGGCAAGGTCTTCTAGACCGCAGAGCCTTCTAGACCGCTGAGCGGCCCTTTGGGTCGCTCCGCATCCGCGGTCAATAATTTTGCTGTCCAATTCAATTTATTGATCGCTACCAAAAAGAAAACTTGAAGTTGATTCGGGAATGTTATCCGTGTATGCTCCTGCTTCTTTTAGGGGCTGCTTAATCATAGGGACGACTGGATCAAGGGTTTTTGCTTCTAGATATGATGTTTGACTAGTCATTGGTGCATTCATGGGTGTTATATTTATTGTCACTGGTGTAGTGACATCCGATGTGGAGCTTTGTGTGTTGTTTGTGAAAAATTGACCATCCAGCTTAATGTGCTTGTTTTGTTCCTGTGGCAGCAAAGCATCAGCAGCAAAACAAATGAAATCAACACTAACAAAGCAACGAAGACTATTAAAAGAATGATCCACCAGCTACGTTTGTCATTTGAATACTGCTGAGATGAACTAGGTGTTAGCTTTTTGTTTATCAATGTTGAAATTGACAAAGACGTCTAAGTTGGACTTATTGTTAGGGGCATTTGGAGTGCTGGATTTTTTACCGGTGTCTGTAGTTTCTTAATGACAGATGCTGTCGTATTTGATGTATATGCATGTGTGCGGTGTGATGAGATTGATCTAGTCCTACCTTGAAACATTGATACATATTTGTCAGCATGGTCTTTAAGATTAGGTGGATTTTTGCCCTGTTGGTAACTTCCAGAGTTGATATACAGCCATGGGTTTTTTTCAGTTCGTATGTACGTGGTTTACGATTGTTTTAATTCCAATTTCTTTCTCGCATCAACTGCATCCTTGTCTAGCTGCTTCAAAATAAATCCAATCTTGTCATCCCATATAACTGCATTTACATCAAGGTTTGCAATTAGTTTGAAAGTTGTCCTGCTTAAAGTCTTCTTGCAGACTTTTATAATGTCTTTGTATGTTTTGGAGTACTCCTCTTGACATATGGTGTTTAGATCAAAACTTAATACAATGAGGTTGTGAAAACGTTCAGTGGGCAAGGCTTTGTGTCATTGGTCCATCCTGTTCTTCCTCCCATGTACCTTTAGAGTGCTGCATTTTTGGTTGAGGTAGTGAATGAATGGTTTGCATTGATTGTCCTCATCTGTGATTACCATAAAAGAATATATCTATAATTGCAGTGAATTATAATGTTATGCTGTTTTGCTTCTTGTTTAATGGCTGATTCCCAATGTTTTAAGAATATGTTAGCAAGTGAAGCACCCATTGGTAGGCCTTTTTTCTGTCTGAAATACTTTTTAATTCCTCTTGTCTCAATGCATACGTATGTGCGAATGTATGAATGCTCGATGTATAGTTTACCCTTAAGAATGCCCGACGACAACTAAATTAGCCAAAAAACGTTGTTAGAACATTTGCAAAAGAAACTGTTTGAAGTTTGTCAGTGTCTGGTCAAAAAACTGCCTTAACCTTATTGTCATAAATTTTTTATGGTTTTACAGCCAATTCTCATTTTTTTCTAAATCAAAATGAGGATAATTGGGAACATCCAAATGTGTCGACCTTATTCATTTATTTTTGATTTATTGCACTATTTTGTGCAGAAATATCAAGCATTCATGAAAATGCTCAAAGAAAAAAAAATATTCGAAACTGCTTTAAAAACGGTTCTTACTCTACTTGTGGTGGCATTACAAAACTGATCATATCTCAGGCTAGGAAAATCTTTTGAGCTAAGAAAAGGATATTAAATGGTTCATTAAGGACATAAAATACTACATTGAGTAAAAAATGAGCTATCTATCGGGGGGCACTACGTCTTTGATTTTTTTTATTTTTGACCCCAAAGCATGCACGCTTCACGCTCTATAGATGTTACTAAACTGTTGTCCTCATATCTTACATAATGCGGGTGACACCACTTTTGGAGGGAACCTCGCACCGACTGGATTCTCAACTTATCCTGGCATATGATACCACTTTGGATAGGTCTTGAAAGGTGCTGCATTTGGCATATCGCTACACCTGCGCCTGAATATTAGAAAATATTGAAAATATCGAAAATGTGCTAATACTCTATAGCTCCACCAATTCTAAACATTTCATGGCGGACTTTTTTTTTAAATTTAAGGCAAAACCATGCTTCTTATAACCTCGTATTTTCTTTTATTATTTTCCGTATTAGTATTTAAATGAAGTATAATGGCGCAAAGCGCAATAGGTTACCGCGAAGCAAACTGGCTGAAAAGTATAAAAGTTTGTTACTCAAAAGGACAAGTCTGTGGTTGCTCAACAAAATTCAAAAGTAAGCACATCTTTGGAACCGTTATATATGAATTGTGAACAGAAAAGACTGCCCAACTAGTGCAAAGACTGCTATCTTCAAAGTAAATTATTTCATTCTGCAGTATTTATCAACAATTTATGAAAACACCCGCTCCCAAAATCCCAAAAAGATCCCAAAAAGATTGCTCAGTATAATATGAGAATTATTTACTATATGTCGATTCAAATATAATAAATTTGCACAAAAATATTGCTGATTGCAATTTAAGAATCATTTACTATGTTTCCATTTTCAAATTCAATCAATTTGCGGAAGATAATTGCTCAGAGTAATGCAGGCTTCTGCGTGGCCAGAGCGGGCAAGGCGGGCTTGGAATGGCCTGCCGGAGGCGGCATGCTCTGGGAGGCGGGAGCGTTTCCTCTCTGAAGCCCGGCGCCTACTAGACTCGCCCCAGTGATGCCTCTCATGATCATGCCTCAATCTCTATGTTCGGGGGTCAAGAGAGAGGGTAGCCTTGCACCACGCTACCAGTGCCGAAAGCCTTGGGGTGAGTAGGCGCGTCTCTGAAACTTGACAATGGTCCTGGCTTGTCCCCCATTACTCTTTGCCGCATCCTTTTGTATGTCGGATGGGCTTTGCAGCCCTTCCTTCTTCTCCAGCATAATAGCGGAGATCTCCAAAAAAAATATGAGCGGTCCTTTTAGGACATAGTACAAAATTGTTTGCTTTTCAATATCCAATTATAAAAGATGGGTGTCAGAAAATAAGTGTCCTTGTCTTGTAAAATTTGTCTTGATTTCTCGAATGCGAAGCACCTGTACCCGGAGGCCGGAGAAGCCCTGGCGCTTTGACTGAAGTGGTGGGCAGCAAAGGCTCACTCGCTTAAGGTGTTACCCTATTTTTTCATCCATCAGTCGACATATATTTATAGTTTAATAATTTTATTGGGATTCAAACTGATAAGCTTTCAAAGTAAGTCATAAGATACACAATTTATATTTATCGAAATGTACAAAATAAACAAACAGGATAATTTTAGTGATTTGGAGAAAATGAAAATCATAAAAGGGCAATAAACTGTCACTTATGAAGAGGGATAAAATCTAACTGGCATGAGACAAACTGGAATATAAACTAAATTCATGTTTGTAGAAGATTGTGTGTTTCCTTGTGGTTGTGGGGCAAATGTCTGAACTGATCCATATCTGGGAAGATTCTGATGGCATATGGAATTGCCTAATTTGATTTTATCTTGATTTCTGGCCTGATGCGAAGATTGATTTCCAAAGCAAAATACACCATCTTTATCATAGTTACCTTTGTGTTGCATGTCATTTTTCCTTGTTTGCACTATTGAGGAGAAACAATTGTCGGATTTGGATTCCTTTAATGATGGACTACATTGAAATTTGTTAGTATTTGAGAGTGGATTAGCTGATTCGCAGGCAGCCTGGTTACCAAAGCAGAAAACTCCATTACTAGCATCATTTACTCTTTGACATCGGCAGTTTTTCTTTTCCTGAACAATTTGGGACAGCCCACTTTCAGAGTTTGACCTTTGAGCATAAATGTTGTTATTATTGTTATCATCATAAGCAGTGCCCTGTAAATGTTTTGATTGCTTTGTGAAATCGTTTGTAGCGGAAGTATATGCGTTGTTGAATTCTTTTTTGAATAAAGATACCTTGGGGTTCAAAACATCTTTCTTGTGAGTTCCTTGCCGTTTTTCGTCAGAGTTAGTGTTTATGCTTCGATTGAACATATATTCACTAGTTGAAAATGCTGGGTTTTCAAAATGTTTTGTACTGCATTCTTGGACAAATTTTGATTTGATTTCTGGACTTGCACACTGCTCACACTTGTCCCTTTCCGTTTTTAGCAATGCATTCAACTGGTTGGATTGATCATTGATTATGCATGCAAGCTTAGTTTGGATCTCATTAAAGAAGTTATCAATGGCCATGTTTTCTACGTTTGATTTCTGAGGTACCATTAGGTAAATTATATTAAAATAGCAACTATGGGGTAATAATATTTTAGGAAATACTGGAGGGGCAGAAACAGTAATAATTAATTACTGAGAATCGCGCGCTTCGCGGTCCAAAATTCCATCCCTTTATGTACATCCCTTTATCCATCAACTAAAACATTATCGCTTTCTGTATCTGGAAATGCTAACAGAGATTTCTTAGTAATGTGCCCAAAAGATTTTCACCAAAATATGCATACCATCATTTACTTAATCGTTATCTATCATAATATTTGTATTCTTCCAGCTAATATTTAGTCAATAGGCGAATCTTGGAGGGAATACCCATGGGATAAATTGTGGCAATGACATCAATTGTTTTAACTTGACTTTCTAGCAATCGTAATTGTATGGTTACTGGTGCTCCTTCAACTTGTTTACGATTATCCTCGCCGAAAGAGCAGACATCAATGTTAGTCTGACTAGAGCACAAATATAAAATATCGTTTAACAACTCACCACTAATCCAGGGTACTTGCCATGTCCAAAAGCTAACATGCACCAGAAAGCTGTTCTCACGTAGCGCGATTTCAGTGCACTACTCCACCCGTGCTGGCTGCTGGATGCATGGCTCATCTGAACAGTCCCACATCACCCTTCAAGCGTGTGCAGTAACATCACACTGCTCCCATTGGTTGGTCTGCAACAACAGCTAACATACACCAGAAAGCTGTTCTCACGTAGCGCGATATCAGTGCACTACTCCACCCATGCCTGTCCGATTGCAGTGATGCATGGCTCATCTGAACAGTCCCAGAGCACCCTTCAAGCGTGAGCAGAAACACTGCACTGCTCCCATTGGTTGGTCTGCAACAACAGCTAACATGCACCAGAAAGCTGTTCTCACGTAGCGCGATTTCAGTGCACTACTCCACCCGTGCTTGTCCGATTGCAGTGATGCATGGCTCATCTGAACAGTCCCACAGCACCCTTCAAGCGTGTGCAGTAACATCACACTGCTCCCATTGGTTGGTCTGCAACAACAGCTAACATGCACCAGAGAGCTATTCTCACATAGCCTAAGTCTAAGCCTAAGCCAAAGCCATGAAAGCCATGAAAGCCCCTATCAATAAATTTTTGGATCAGACAATATCTGTATCTGGTTCCATATAGTCGCCGTAGGGGACGGCGAAGCTCAACCTATTCTTATATAATACGGGTGATGCCATTTTAGGAGGGTGCCTCGGGCAGAATGGTTTCTAAGTGTGTCCAGGCATATGATAGCATTTTGGATAGATCTCAGCGAGTTTGACAAAATATTTTGTGTTGTCCTCGCGATTTTTCCTTAATAATGATTTATGAGTGAAAACGTTACGATTTTTGCCATTTTTGGGTCCTTTTTAATTTAACTTTGCTCTAGCTCCTTCAATTTTTAACTTTTCTTGGCGAGTTTTTTTTAAATTCAAGCCTAAACTATTTTGTTTAAGACCCTGTATTTACTTTTTCATTTTACCAAAACTATTTTAGCACAAAATGTCATTGAGTGAAGTCAATTTTCGCGATTTTGGCCCTATTCATGGATTTAGTGTTTCAAGGCAGTTAAATAATGATATGTGGGTGGTGCTTTGGATAAAGTTCACTGCAGAGTGCGAGAAAATCTGCAAGTCTGTGGCATTAATGCAATAATGCAGTTTGCATGCAATTGTTTAATGCAATTTGCATAGCTGTTTCTGTTAATTTGTAGCAGCTGATCAGCTGATAATTGAACAGAACACTTGAGTTTTTGTTGTTCACAAGTTGCATATAACGATTCCAAATCTGTGCTTACTTTCGAAAATGGTTGAGAAACCACAGACTTACCCTCTTGAGTGACAAACGTTCATGCATGGCAATGGCATCAATAATCAGTAACAGCTGAACGGCTAAGAATTGAACAGAGGCCTTTAGTTTTTTTGTTCACAAGACATATATAACGATTTCAAATCTGTGCTTACTTTTGAAAATGGTTAGAGAAACCACAGACTTGCCCTTTGGAGTGACGAAATTCCATGCATTCATATTGTAAGCTGGAATGTGGTGTGCTCCGCGGTCACTTATTGCGCTTTGCGCCATATACTTGTTTATATTGTCTAAATCATTGATAACTGAGTTATCATAAACATTGTGCTATAAAAACTGTATTCGTTGTCATGATTGCAGTTTCAAAATTTTGCATGACATAGTTTTTTAGTCTTGTTACCAAATGAGCATTCAATAATTTCTGTGAACATTCAATAATTTCAGAAAAGGTTATTAACAAAATTGACAAAACAGAACAAAAAGTTAATCGCAAAATTAAATTTAAGCAAAAAAATTAACCCAAAAATATTATAAATTGGACTAGAAACATACCAAACTATTTCTTGGCACGGGGCGAAATTTATTTGATTGCCAAATCCAGCTTAGCCGCACAATTGATGTGCAAACTGTTAAAAAGCTTGATAAATATCGTCACAGCTGTGTTGTGATTTTCCAGGTCTTTTGGTAGTTGGTTCAATATATTTTGCACAACTGCCATGTGTTCATTGTGTTCTTTAGTTCTTGCTTCTTCTGCTATTTTTAACTCTGGGTGTTTTAAACCTTTATCTGATGCTTTTACAATCGCTCTATCCATTTCCAACCGGCGTTTTTCCAAAACCACTCGTTCCTTCTGGTAAGCTGTAAATCTGTTTTGTAACCATTCCTCAAATATCATGATAACCTGTTCATGTACATCTTTGCAATATGCACGTTCGTAATACCCTATATCTTGTTCTGTTTTAGCCATAATTTCAAGTGATTGTGTGTATAGAGAGTTTGGAGGTAACCCAGATGCAACTGTAGCTGCGGTACTTCCAAGTTCTTCTACTACCATTAATTTCCCAGAACCTTCAAAACATTTGAGATGTTTCTTTATTGCATCTGTTAAATTTCTTGTTCCTTGCCCACATGCATCCATTATGTGACAACTCTGCTGAAACTCTGCGGGGTATTGGGATTCCATTGCTTTATTGATCTTCTCATCTATTTGTTGCTTCAATACATTAGAAGACCACCATTTATCGTCAGTTGCAGGATTTTTTGGCTTAACATTGGAAGCCCTGTTTTCCATTTTGATTATTTGTAGTTTTAGTGATAGTTTTCTTATGTAGCTAAGAAACTTTGGTGTGGTGCGGGTTTTACATTGAGCATAATAATAACTACATAATTACTTAGTAACATGAATTATAAAAAATGGTAATAAATTTTCATTTTATTTTGTGAATAAGGAGGTGGGGGCAGGGTAAAGTCTGCGCCTCGTCTTCTTCACTGCCTTGTTTGATCTGGATGTGGCTCTGTCTTTCATGCCAACTGCATTCACGCCGGCCCAAAATAATGACTGAAAATGCGATAAAAGAAGCAGCTGGAATCCTACACCTGGTTCACCTGTCTTCAGGGCCGCATCAGGCGTTAATTAGGGCTTGTTCAAGCGCATCTTCATCAAAGGCATCCTCATCATGATTAATGCCACGGATTAACAGGAACCAGGGACATAAAGTTTCACTTCGTCAGGAATTTCTTAGTCTATCGATACCTGTTTCCTCTCATACTAATGGTTCCTGACTAACAAAGCTGTTTCCTCCTTCCTCCTGTTGTTTCCATACATTTATATGCTGAAGAAAGACGAACTACTGCCTCATTAAACAAAGCAAATACGAAATAATGTTTTAATAAAGCAAAATAGTACTTTACTCATTCGCTGGTTGTGGGGTGGGCAATGTGGCCAAGGCCGCCGCCACCTAGCAGCACCGTCCAGACCACCGGGTTCCAGAACATTTTCCTTCCTCCCCTTTATTACTCTCTTATTCCCCGCTTCCAACTGACATGGGCGGATACATTGCGTGCATGTTTACGCGGTGCCATTTAGCTGACCTTTTGCGCTTTTTTGACCGCGGAGCAGCCCGAAGGGCCGCTCCGCGGTCTATAGAGGTTACTCAACTTTTGTCCTCATATATATGTATATATAGTAGGACCATTATAGTGGTCAATAATTCTAGTCATCACTAATGCAACAAATTAAATTATTGATCAACAAGTCTAGCATGACCATTATAAGGCTCAGTCATTCTAGTCATCAATAATACAACTAATTAAAAGATTGATCAACAAGTCTAGTAGAACCATTGTAAGGGTCAGTAATTCTAGTCATCAATAATGCAACAAATTAAAATATTGATCAACAAGTCTAGTAGGACCATTATAGGGGTCAGTAATTCTAGTCATCAATAATGCAACAAATTAAAATATTGATCAACAAGTCTAGTAGAACCATTATAAGGGTCAGTAATTATAGTCATCAATATTGCCAAAAAGTAAACTATTGATCAACAAGTATAGTAGTACTATTATAAGGGTCAGTAATTATAGTCATCAATATTGCCAAAAAGTAAAATATTGATCAACAAGTCTAGTATGACCATTATAAGGGTCAGTAATTATAGTCATCAATATTGCCAAAAAGTAAACTATTGATCAACAAGTATAGTAGTACTATTATAAGGGTCCAAAACTTAGTAATCAATATTGCCAAAAAGTAAAATATTGATCAACAAGTCTAGTATGACCATTATAAGGGTCAGCAATTCTAGTCATCAATATTGCCAAAAAGTAAAATATTGATCAACAAGTCTAGTAGTACCATTATAAGGGTCAGCAATTCTAGTCATCAATATTGCCAAAAAGTAAAATATTGATCAACAAGTCTAGTAGTACCATTATAAGGGTCAGTAATTATAGTCATCAATATTGCCAAAAAGTAAAATATTGATCAACAAGTCTAGTAGAACCATTATAAGGGTCAGTAATTATAGTCATCAATATTGCAACAAATTAAAATATTGATCAACAAGTCAAGTAGAACCATTAACGGGGCCAGTAAGTCTAGTCAACAATAAGGCAACAAATTAAAATATTGATCAACAAGTCTAGTAGAACCATTTTAAGGGTCAGTAATTCTAGTCATCAATAATTCAACAAATTAAAATATTGATTCACAAGTCTAGTAGGACCAGTATAGGGGTCAGTAATTATAGTCATCAATAATGCAACAAATTAAAATATTGATCAACAAGTCTAGCATGACCATTACAAGGCTCGGTAATTTTGATTAACAAAAATGCAACAAATTAAAATATTGATCAACAAGTCTAGTAGGTTCACTATAAGGCTCCAAAATTTTAGTAAACAATAATGCAACAAATTAAAATATTGATCAACAAGTCTAGTAGATTCACTTTAAGGCTCCAAAACTTAAGTAAACAATAATGCAACAAATTAAAATATTGATCAACAAGTCTAGCATGACCATTATAAGGCTCAGTCATTCTAGTCATCAATAATACAACTAATTAAAAGACCCAGAGGCACCTTCAACAGACATACGCCAACCCAATTTTCACTATCAACAGCTTTGTGTTCTTCAAAACCTCTACTCCTAGACCCCATGGCGCAACCTTGCCCACTTCCTCCTCTGCAACCTGCCCAAGCCCTAGGCCAGGGCCAGCCCCGAACGCCCTTTCGCGAGACCCTCCCTCTACTGGAGGAAACCTTCAACACCACGTCCTCACGCCTCCATACACCCACTCCACAAGGTGCACTCAAACTTTAATTAGGCAATTATGAGCATCGAATTAGGCAAATGTTTACAATTGAAAGTTGTTTCAGACCTAGAGTTCACTCCAGACATGGATAGTGACGACGCCCAGCCTGCTCTCCCATGGCCTCATCTGTGGCCAGTACTACAAGCTGGTGAGCGGCAGAGCCATCGGGTGGGACGCGGCCATGTGCCTCCACCGCAATGACAACCATCGCCTTTTGGCACTCAGCGTGAAGCTTTTCATACCCATTCAATCAGCTAACTCATCTGCCTCTAAAAAAGGCCTGTCACCAGGCCGGCCTAGGTCAACTGGCAGAAGAGGAGGAAGCTCACCTCATGCTGGACCCGAATGAGGAGAAAGCCTGCGCCAAGCGGTTGGCATGGCACATCCAGTGCCTGATGGCCGGCAACAAGCTCTGGCGGGCAGAGAACGCCCAGCCCATCAACATCCATGGGTCCAGCCTGCGATGGCTGCTGTCCAATGTGGAACCAACTGGACCCAACGGACCCGTAGTTTTCTCTTACCTCTCAAACCATCCGTTGAGGCAAAAAGGGGCATCATTTGCAGATCAAGCAAGTGACGAGGCAAGCGGCGAACACCATCGAGCACTGGGGTTTTAACCCGTACGACCTGGTGGACGAAAACGGCTTCACCAACTGATGCGTCAAGCCCCTCCTCCTGACCACCAAGGCCATCGGATGCACCATCATCCAGGCCAATCTTCACCTCAAACGCAACCACATGCACTTCTACCAGACCCAGTCCTGGGTGACCAACCTCGCCACAGGCGAGGAAGCCAAGATCTACTACAGCAGTCTGGGCACCGTCATCGCCTCCTACCACCTGCTCATGGCCGGAGACGTTGTCAACCTGAACCCTAAGGTTTCACTAAACAGAGTTAGCCTTCTTTGAGCAAAGCAATGCAATTGACGATCAGGTACTCCGCCGCCTTCTGCCACGGCCTGTGATAGTCAAAGGGCCACATGAAGAGCAGCCGGGAGAGCAACCCAATCCACAGCCTCTGCCGCAGGATCCAAACCAGGTGCTTTAAGCAATTAGCGTACAATTGACATAAAATAGGGAGTTTCTGACATGCAGGCAAGTGGCATCCAGGCCATGCCGACGCTGCACCGCCATCTGGCACAGCAGCGCAGCCTGATTACCAACCCAAGCATGGCACCCAATGACACCCCTCATTCCATTCCTGGCGTAGCCTTTCCTTAGGCTAATGTGTCGGTTGCGGGGTTGATAAAGAATTTGTTGAGCTCAAATTACATTCACCAGGACAAAAATAAGTGCTGACGCTTATCTTTTCGGCATAAAAATTAAAAATTATTTCCAATAATAAATAACAAGAAAATTCAATATTACGGAACAAGGATTTTTGCGAGTTAGTTTGCAAGTAAATCCAAAAAGGCCTAAGCTATGTAACTGGAAAGAAAACGCCTTTTCGAAAAAGCTAATGGAAAAACTTAAGCAAATCAGTAAATAAGTTAAAACACGCTGATGTTTCATTGAAAACACAAATGTGCATAATTTATGGAACGGGCGATTCTTTGCCTCCATAAGTATGCATACAAAATCAAAAAAACATTATCTATTTTTCAGTAAATACGTAAAAGCTTAGCGTTTTGTCATAAACAAATTTCACGCTATTATATTTCGGTTTTTTCTGAAAAAAGTTATCAATTCTAAGTAAATTAAGCAATTTATTATTAAGCATTATTAGTGATGGCAAGCAGAAAATGCATGACTTTTCAACCAACACAAAGTTGAAGCTAGTGAAATTCTGCAGATTTATTACTAGACAATAAACAAAGGTCAAGTGGGGCCTCTGTTTATGAGGCCATGGTGACTTAGCTGGCTGAGGTTTCATTGCGTACATTTGAGCAATTGCCAGCGCGAGGGCTATAATAGTCTCGTCCCACTTTTGGCGCCAGAAATCCATATCAACAAAGGTCAAATAAAGACTGTCTTGTCAGAGAATGGAACATTTTTCAATTTTATTAGCTTCGTTAGCATTATTTGTTAAGCAATTAGCTTTTATTTGTTAAGAAAATTAAACAATTAACTATCAGTCCAGTGCGGAGAATAATAATAAAGTAAAAAAGATCCCAGACAAATCAGCATGAACTGGAGATCTGGATGCGGTTATGTCTTCAAACTCGTCTAGACTGATCGCTGAAAATAGCCCACATAGGCTATAAAAGGGCAGCTTCTAAGCAGAACGGAGTCCTGTTCTACCGTCACTAACACCCTTCAAAGGAGTCTTCGATCTACATCGCCCTCTAGACGTGAGCCACCTTCTCTGTGATAGGAAGACTTCAACCTGTGTTGGGGAAGTTTACGATGTTTCAACCATTCTACCTAAGCTAGCAACAACAGATCACTGCTGATGAGCTAGATAGATCACGAAATAAATAAGTTTAGCTTTCGCCTCGGATAACCGAGATTGAAGTTCACTAAAGCCACATTGTGGCATCTAATTACTGCTTTTCTGATTCCAACACATTAGAGCAGCAACGATCTATCGAACCCACTGATGTTTCACTCTCATCATATATCGAGTCATGTAAGCGTATTTTTCAATCCGCCACCACTCATCAGGCGCAATTGTTAATAAGCATGGAGAATGCGTATACAGGATGAGCGACAACGAAACGCAGCTGGCAGCTGATGCCCAGCCTCCCAACGAGTTCCAGGCAGCTCATGCCCATGCCACCGAGGCCCACCAGGACAGAGACGAAGGCCAGTTTCCACCTGGCCTGGTGCTGGCCAACTCCTCCTTCAGAACCAAGACGCCACCGCCCCGGGGGATCAAGATGGAGTACAGGAACTGGCCGGAGCTAAAGCATGACCTGGACATCGACATCGATAGCATCTATCGCCTCTACCTCTGGTTAGATTATCATTGATAATGTGACCTATACGAAAGCTGTGTTGAAGCGTCATGAAGAAGAACACCAACTTCCAGTGCGACTGGACAAGGAAGCCCTCAGCCACAAACCTGGTACCCTTCAACGTCTTGGAACTACCTCAACGAACTGCAGGGAACACCTTTTTTCACCCCATTTCTTGAAAATGACCCAGTGAGATTGAATGAATGGACTAGTAGGACGGATGGGAGATGGTCTAGGGTCAGAGCTCATCCGCAAGAAGCTGCTGATCGACTGGCTCAGCCATTGCTGCCAGGCGGTGGAGGAACAGTGGGAGGACAGCTACCTGCCCATCATCAAAAACCCCATCGTCAATAAGCGCACTGGCACCTTGGAGGACGCAACCCATGGAGGGGTTCAGCTTCCACCCTTTTCATCACTTTTTGCATCCTGTCTTGAAAGTTTCATTGCAGAAACTCTGGACGAAGATAGGCAACACCATCCATGGCCTGCGCTTCGAGGACAGCCGGTACAAGGAGCACATGGAGAAGGGCAAGCACCTCTACGAGGTGTTCGGCAGTGATCTGCAGGCCTAGCCTGTCTTGCCCTCCACCTTCTTTTTTGATCCAACCTTCATTACGTGGTCATTAGTTTTATTTTAACAAAGGAAAATGTTTTCTTCGGCATAAAAATAAGAATCGATGGACAAATATTGTCATTCGAAAAATATATCGGCAATCTTAAACTACGCCCATCAAAAGAACAAATTTAGCCATAAGATTACATGCCTCGTATGAAACATCTCACACCTTTGCAGAGCAGCATAGTGCCTCACAATTGTGGAAAAGCCGTTAAGACAGTTAAACACAAATTGCAACCTACTTATTCAATAGATGTTTCTGTCAGTAGTCTTTTTGCTACTTCAACTTCTGACATTCAATTGATCCGTCGTTTCCCGACTATATCTGCTAGGTAAACTGCATAGCCCAAAAAGCCAGTGGTGGCTTGGGAGCAACAATTTGCAAGTCATAATTGTGTTCTGTTATGCCCACAGTCTGCACTACGTGAGAGCAGTCTTTTTTGTTCTGTTATGCCCACAGTCTGCACTACGTGAGAGTAGTCTTTTTGTTCTATTCTGCCCACAGTCTGCACTACGTGAGAGCAGTCTTTGTGTTCTGTTCTGCCCACAGTATGCACAACGTGAGAGCAGTCTTTGTGTTCTGTTCTGCCCACAGTATGCACTACGTGAGAGCAGTCTTGTTTCAATGGGTATAATAAAGCAAAGAACATTCCAAAATTTGCTCTGTAAGATTTCATTTTAAGACCACTAAAAATCACGTCATCTTAAATCCATAATTAGTTTGAAAAATAAAAAAAAATAGTTTGAAATTTTTCAACTGCTGCGGCGTTGCTTGCTATTCAAACGACTCTTGCTACGCTGGGCTGGACAAAATTGGTGGCGTTGCTTTTGGTGGAAGGTGAGGCTCTTGATGGAAGCAGTGAGTTCGTCCAGAAACTGGCGGAACTCGTATACTCGGTGGTGGTTGCCTCCATATTCCCACTCAACTCCTCCAAACTCTGCTGCTCTTTTGGGATATGAGCCTAAATTGCTCCTGTTTTTGCTTAAGCCACGCTGACTACTTTGAATGCCACAGAACACAAGCCCCTTGGTCAATTTCTCAAATACAAGCAGCAACATTATCAAGCAAGGCACGATCAACATGAGTAATTGCAACTAAGGCTCATTTATGCTCTTTCAAATAATTATCAAGCAATGAAACTTCCTAGAACTGGCCAGACAAAAGAAGAAGCAGAGAGAAAAGCATAAACCAAACCCGCTTGCTCCACCGCTCCTTGGCCACATTGACAACCTTTAGATCAACTTTCGTCCGCTTCAAGCTTTGAGAATGATGTTACATCCTTTTCCAAATGCGTATTTTGTTATTACTATTCCACAGTCAAACTTTGCAAACCCTGAATTATCACAAATGCTTGATGACTTTCATTACTATTATTTTTGACCGCGGAGCGGCCCGAAGGGCCGCTCCGCGGTCTATAGAGGTTGCTAAACTTTTGTCCTTATACGTATATATATACAGGGCCCTATGGTAAAAAACCCTAATTTTTGAATTTCTGCTTTGGATGTATACAGATGGTTCTAAGGCAGTTTTTAAAGCATAAAATAGTAGTAGATGATTTGAAAATTACAAAAATCACTAAAAATTGGCACGGTTTGATGCAATAACTGCATTTCAATAGGTGGGTACAAACAACAAAGCACTGAGAAGCGTTGCATGCGTCCCAATTCCAGAGCAGGGCCTCTTTCAGCTCTTTGATGTTGCAGTGCGGTTTGAAGCAGGCTCGGAATTCCAGGGTGTTTCAGCTCGTTGGTGTGGCGTTGGGAGAATTACAACGCCACATGTGTGGTCAGATGAAGATATATATATATATACATATACATATACAAATAAATATAAAATAACATATAAATAAATGAATAACATATAAATAAATGGCATATATACATATAAATACATATATATATATATATATATATATATATATATATATATATATATATATATATATATATATATATATATATATATATATATATATATATATATATATATATATATATATATATATATATATATATATATATATATATATATATATATCTGGAAATGCTGGGAACGGGCGAATTCTCAACGGATTTGGTCAAACTTTTATTTTCCTGAAAGGTAATGAGATTTCAGAAATCTTGAGAGGGGTGGAACCGGTTTCCGAGCAGTTGAAACATTACTTTTTTGGGTAGACAGGTTTAAACATTGCAATATACAGTTTTTGCGCTGTAGCACCTGTAATCTTGAGAATTGCACGAACAACTTGAGTTTTTTTGTTCACAAGTCGTATATAATTTTCCTTTTGAGATGCAATGTTCACCCTCACAGCAGACATTTTCCTTAAAATTAGGATTTTGCTACTTTTGAAGGTGCAATCGCTCCGCGGTCACCTATTGCGCTTTGCGCCATATACTTGTTTGATTCACAATTCGTTCATAACGATTCCAAATCTGTGCTTATTTTTGAAAATGGGTGAGAAACCACAGACTTGCCCTTTGGAGTGATGAAATTCCATGCATTCATATTGTAAGCTGGAAGGCGATGTGCTCCGCGGTCACCTATTGCGCTTTGCGCCATATACTTGTTTTACTTTTAAGTAAAAATTTTGAGAAAAAAAATTGGGCCTTTCTCGTAAATTGAGTGAAAGTGAGCATAGCAACCGTTGGGTCTGAAGAGACCTCCACAGCTCCACTTGTGACAGAAGCCAGCATAGGCTTGAGGCGTGGACGTTGAATCCGCGGTCGGTGGCTATGAGTAGCTGCAGAATGGCTGGGGCCAGTCATTTCGCTGCTAGCAGTTCAGCATCGTTCTCCAACTGCAGGTCCGCCCACTGAGTGGTTCCGTGCAGGCACGAACCATCCACCTGATGCGGTAATGTTTCATGGCATAAAGAAAATATTGCATTTTGGCTTGACAGATAATTTCGCACTATCAAGTTCATGCGGGAGATGTCAATTTGTTTGAGTGTTGCCATGGCATGAAGGGCGGCGGCATGAAGGGCTGGGATGGCGTCTCTTGGGCAGATGCAGAGGAGTCCTGATGAGAGAAGCATAGACCTGCTCTCTGGTTGTCGTCTCCTTGCATTTTTTCTTGGGTAGACTGACAGTGTGCCTATTAATAGCCAAAATTTAAACATTGGTTGATAAGTTCAGACATTCCTGGTATAAACCGTTGTATGAGCTGCATAGAAGGTTGTCCAGCTCGACCAGCTCGTGCAGCATGGTCCTTAAAGTTTTAAGCCATTCTCCTGACATATTAGCTTCTATTTTGTGCTCATCTTCATTCTCCACCAAAAATAGCAATACATCATCTATTTTTTGTTCAGCTTCACTAATTGAAAGTGAAGGGGTTAATTGTGGAGGAAGAAGGGCAAAGGGTATTAACAGTTGCAGTTGGGGTGATGCTATAGATGTGATGATTGGGTGCCAGCCTATCGCTGAGGCTGGAGACAGTGCTGTAGTTAAAGTAGGCGCTGCAGCTGTGTCCGCTGCTGTTGCTTCAGGGCTCTGTGCACCAGTCTTCTTTCCCTCATCTGGTTTCAAGCACGCGGCAGTTTCTAAAAACTTCCTTCGTTTTTGGTATTTTCTAGATTTGACAGAAAATGACAATTTTTCAGTTTTCCTTAGCTTGCCAGAAAATGTTGGACTAAACGAAACGAAACAGCTTCCATTGGGGGTGTTGCTTTTAGAGGTTGCGGCATGATGAATCTTGCCAGCTTCTGGCTGTGCTGGCAAGGCTATTGCTTTGGTTGAGATTGGTGACAGGCAAGGAGATGAGAAACAACCTTGAGCGGTGCAGCTCTGAGTGGTTATTGGTGCCATGCTGGCAGGAGAGGGTGAGCCGGTGCAGGCTGGGGAAGATGGCAATGCTGCCGGGGTAGGAGGCCGCAAGGCCGAAGCTACTGAGTGTGGCGATGTGCTTGCACTGCAATCCGTAGCTTTATGAAACATCAGCCCTACTTACCCTGGCCAGGAGGCATTCGTCCTCCTCTAGAGCTAGGGGCTCAGAGGATTGGAGGCTGTCCAGGTTGATGATGGTGAAGGTAGGTTGAACTCAGTTCCCAAGTGAGGGAATGATATTATGGCTTGACGACTGCCTTTATATACCCTTTTCCGAATGTTTTGGCTCCAGGCTAAGACAAAACAAATATTGCCTCTGGAAAAGGGAAATGTTGTCGTTTGATAGGAAATGTGTTGGTAGACACAACATAAATTTCCTTTTGCCATCACGAATTTCATGCTTATAAATTTTACCAATTTATAATTATGCATTAAATAATTTTTTTTTGGTATTAAAACTTGCTTTTTAATTTATCCCTTGAGAATACTCAAAAATCGATCAAGTTTAAACAGATAAGTAATTCATTTTCTAAAGCTAATTTGCTTTGATGCTAAGTGAACGACGACAAAAAAGGGCTAACTTTTTTCATAAATGCGGTCGCACATGAGCAGCCAGTCTTAAAATTTAATGCCTAAAGAGATGGAGACATGGGATGCAGTAAGACATGGATGCAAGAACTGGATGGTCTGCTACAACATCAAACATGGCGCATAAGACTGATCTCATGAAGCGCAACTTTACTGCTGCACTTCACCCTTGCATGTCACTGTGCACTGGGCATGGGCTCATCATAACAGACACACAGCGCCATTCAAACTTGGGCAGTAAGACATGGATGCGAGAACTGGTTGGTCTGCTCCAACACCAAACATGGCTCATAAGACTCATCTCACGAAGCACAACTTTACTGCTGCACTTCACCCTTGCTTGTCACTGTGCACTGGGCATGGGCCCAGCATAACAGGCACACAGCGCAGTTCAAACGTGGGCAGTAAGACATGGATGCAAGAACCGGTTGGTCTGCTCCAACACCAAACCAAAGAATGGTGGTGGTCTCGTCGCCCTAGCTTCAATAGGTGGGTCGCTAGGTCCAACCAAAGCCTTTTGAATTACCGGCATATGTCAGCACTAACTCAAAATGACGTCAACTTCATGGGGCTCTTCCGGTTTGGGCTAAGGTCGAAATGGTTGATATTTTTGGATTCCTTAGATCAAAAGGAAAAGAATGGTGGTGGTTTCGTTGCCCTAGCATCAATAGGTGGGGCGCTAGGTCCAACCATAGCTTTAAAATTACCGGCCTATGTCAGCACTAACTCAAAATGACGTCAACTTCTTTGGTCTCTTCCGGTTTGGTCTAAGGTCGAAATGGTTGATATTTTAGGATTCCTTAGATCAAAAGGAAAAGAATGGTGGTGGTCTCGTTGCCCTAGCATCAATAGCATCAATGGGGCGCTAGGTCCAACTATGGAGGTGTATTATAATGGAGGGAAAACTCTTTAACATTGGGATGGGGGCTGCTAGGCAAAACTCCAAAAGTTTTAACACAGGGGGCTCTGAACGACCTTTTGTTGATGGCTGATGTTGGTCGTAGAAAGCACCTACAGAGATGTTCTTGGGCTCAACAAAATCCGATAACTAGATCTGAACAGCGGGGAAGTCAGTTTTGAGGAAATTTGTTCGGTTATGTCAAAATGTCCGATGGTTCTTTTTTCTACCATCATTGCGACTTGAATCGCAGCTAAGAACTTTTGGTTCACAGCTTGGTATGAAAGAGCGAATAATATACGCATTTAGAAATATTCAAGAAGATCCAGTAATGGAAAATCATTACATTATAATTGATACTGGGCCTAGAACACCGGATATAGCTTTCCTAGTCATGCCACTATTTCTAGTCCTTTCTTGATATAGTTTGTTGTTAGCAGTTGTTGAGTGTGTGTGGTCATTTGTTGTTAACAGTTGTTAAGCTGAGGGTGGTCGTTTGCCAGGAATTTTCCTAGCATAATTTACGGCCAATTATTGCATTATTACATTTTTGCAAAACGAAGAAGACTAGAATAAGAAATCATCTCGATCACAAATACATCTTCAACAAAAGAAAAACAAACTTCAAATATTACTAGTTTAGACGCAAACAAACACATCAACTCGATCAAAAAAACATTAATTGATAATCAATTAACTTAGAATAGGTCGCCCACCAGGCCGTCGTATGCACTTCTATGAGACATCAGCTCTTCTGAGGTGTACAGGTACACGCTTGGTGCTACCAGCCAGGTTGGTACTGGGACGGTCGTTTTGAAAGCAGATGGGGGTTTGCTGGGTGGGTTGTTTTGAGACGAAGCAGGGACTGGCCGGGAAGTGATATCTACTGAAACTAAGCTTTCCCCCGATGATGGCGATGAAGTTTGGGGGTCTGACGGTAAGCAATGATATTTATTCTTGCCTTCCATCAGATCAAGGGACTGTGAATCAGAAGGAACTATTCATCATGAAACATCGTCTCTAGTAGTTATGACTAGCGCGAAAGCATTCATTCTTACCTAGCCAGGGAGCAAATCCTGCTGATTTTCCAGTCAGAGTCGATTCTTGAACTTGGAGTATAGGTCAGCGAGATTGTTAACTAAAGTATAGAAAGCGTTTGTATTGTCATTGAAGTTTACGCCTAGTTTGGAGATGCGATGAGGCATGAGTTTCTAGGCATGGCCTGACCTCAAGGACACTCCCAGGCGGAATAAGAGAGTAATAAAGGGGAGGAAGGAAAATGTTCTGGAACCCGGTGGTCTGGACGGTGCTGCCAGGTGGCGGGAACAACAGGAGGAAGGAGGAAACAGCTTTATTAGACAGGAACCATAAGTCTGAGAGGAAACAGGTAGCGATAGACTAAGAAATTCCTGACGAAGTGAAACTTCAAGTCCATGATTCCTGTTAATCCGTGGCATTAATCATGATGAGGAAGCCTTTGATGAAGATGCGCTTGAACGAGCCTAAAATTATCGCCTGCTGCGGCCCTGAAGACAGGTGAACCAGGTGTAGGAGTCCAGCTGCTTCTTTTTTCGCATTTTCAGTCATTCTTTTGGGGCGGCATGAATGCAGTTGGCATGAAAGACAGAGTCACCTCCAGATCGAACAAGGCAGTGGAGAAGACGAGACCCAGATTTTACCCTGCCCCACCTCCTTATTCACAAAACAAAATGACAATTTATTACCATTTTTTATAATTCATGTTACTAAGTAATTATGTAATTATTATTATTATGCCCATTGTAAAAACCCGTACCACACCAACGTTTCTTAGCTACATCAGAAAACTATCACTAAAACCACAAATAATCAAAATGGAAAACTGGGCTTCCAATGTAAAGCCAAAAAATCCTGCAACTGACGATAAATGGTGGTCTTCTAATGTATTGAAGCAACAAATTGCTGAGAAGATCAATAAAGCAATGGTATCCCAATACCCCGCAGAGTTTCAGCAGAGTTGTCACATAATGGATGCATGTGGGCAAGGAACAAGAAATTTAACAGATGCAATAAAGAAACATCTCAAATGTTTTGAAGGTTCTGGGAAATTAATGGTAGTAGAAGAACTTGGAAGTAACGCAGCTACAGTTGCATCTGGGTTACCTCCAAACTCTCTATACACACAATCACTTGAAATTATGGCTAAAACAGAACAAGATATAGGGTATTACGAACGTGCATATTGCAAAGATGTACATGAACAGGTTATCATGATATTTGAGGAATGGTTACAAAACAGATTTACAGCTTACCAGAAGGAACGAGTGGTTTTGGAAAAACGCTGGTTGGAAATGGATAGAGCGATTGTAAAAGCATCAAATAAAGGTTTAAAACACCCAGAGTTAAAAATAGCTGAAGAAGCAAGAACTAAAGAACACAATGAACACATGGCAGTTGTGCAAAATATATTGAACCAACTACCAAAAGACATGGAAAATCACAACACAGCTGTGACGACTTTTATCAAGCTTTTTAACCGTTTGCACATTCATAAATGCGGTCGCACATGAGCAGCCAGTCTTAAAATTTAATGCCTAAAGAGATGGAGACATGGGATGCAGTAAGACATGGATGCAAGAACTGGATGGTCTGCTACAACATCAAACATGGCGCATAAGACTGATCTCATGAAGCGCAACTTTACTGCTGCACTTCACCCTTGCATGTCACTGTGCACTGGGCATGGGCTCATCATAACAGACACACAGCGCCATTCAAACTTGGGCAGTAAGACATGGATGCGAGAACTGGTTGGTCTGCTCCAACACCAAACATGGCTCATAAGACTCATCTCACGAAGCACAACTTTACTGCTGCACTTCACCCCTTGCTTGTCACTGTGCACTGGGCATGGGCCCAGCATAAAAGGCACACAGTGCCTTTCAAACTTGGGTAGTAAGACATGGATGGGAGAACTGGGTGGTCTGCTCCAACACCAAACCAAAGAGTGGTGGTGGTCTCGTCGCCCTAACATCAATAGGTGGCTCGCTAGGTCCTACCAAAGCCTTTTGAATTACCGGCATATGTCAGCACTAACTCAAAATGACGTCAACTTCATGGAGCTCTTCCGGTTTGGGCTAAGGTCGAAATGGTTGATATTTTTGGATTTCCTTAGATCAAAAGGAAAAGAATGGTGGTGGGTTCGTTGCCCTAGCTTCAATAGGTGGGGCGCTAGGTCCAGACCATAGCTTTTTTAATTACCGGCCTATGTCAGCACTAACTCAAAATGACGTCAACTTCTTCGGTCTCTTCCGGTTTGGCTCTAAGGTCGAAATGGTTGATATTTTAGGATTCCTTAGATCAAAAGGAAAAGAATGGTGGTGGTCTCATTGCCCTAGCATCAATAGCATCAATGGGGCGCTAGGTCCAAATATGGAGGTGTATTATAATGGAGGGAAAACTCTTTAAGCATTGGGATGGGGGCTGCTAAGGCAAAACTGCAAAAGTTTTAACACAGGGGGCTCTGAACGACCTTTTGTTCACGGCTGATGTTGGTCGTAGAAAGCACCTACAGAGATGTTCTTGGGCTCAACAAAAATCCGATAACTAGATCTGAACAGCGGGGAAGTCAGTTTTGAGGAAATTTGTTCGGTTATGTCAAAATGTCCGATGGTTCTTTTTTCTACCATCATTGCGACTTGAATCGCAGCTAAGAACCTTTGGTTCACAGCTTGGTATGAAAGAGCGAATAATATACGCATTTAGAAATATTCAAGAAGATCCAGTAATGGAAAATCGTTACATTATAATTGATACTGGGCCTTAGAACACCGGATATAGCTTTCCTAGTCATGCCACTATTTCTTAGTCCTTTCTTGATATAGTTTGTTGTTAGCAGTTGTTGAGTGTGTGTGGTCATTTGTTGTTAACAGTTGTTAAGCTGAGGGTGGTCGTTTGCCAGGAATTTTCCTAGCATAATTTACGGCCAATTATTGCATTATTACATTTTTGCAAAACGAAGAAGACTAGAATAAGTAAATCATTCTCGATCACAAATACATCTTCAACAAAAGAAAAACAAACTTCAAATATTATTAGTTTGACGCAAACAAACCCATCAACTCGATCAAAAAAAAACATTAATTGATAATCAATTAATTTAGAATAGGTCGCCCACCTGGCCGTCGTATTCACTTCTATGAGACATCAGCTCTGCTGGAGGGTACAGGTACACGTTTGGTGCTACCAGCCAGGTTGGTACTGGGACGGTCGTTTTGAAAGCAGATGGGGGTTTGCTGGGTGGGTTGTTTTGAGACGAAGCAGGGACTGGCCGGGAAGTGATATCTACTGAAACTAAGCTTAGCCCCGATGATGGCGATGAAGTTTGGGGGTCTGACGGTAAGCAATGATATTTATTCTTGCCTTCCATCAGATCAAGGGACTGTGAATCAGAAGGAACTATTCATCATGAAACATGGTCTCTAGTAGTTATGACTAGCGCGAAAGCATTCATTCTTACCTAGCCAGGGAGCAAATCCTGCTGATTTTCCAGTCAGAGTCGATTCTTGAACTTGGAGTATAGGTCAGGGTAGACCTTGTTAACTAAAGTATAGAAAGCGTTTGTATTGTCATTGAAGTTTACGCCTAGTTTGGAGATGCGATGAGGCATGAGTTTCTAAGGCATGGCCTGACCTCAAGGACACTCCCAGGCGGAATAAGAGAGTAATAAAGGGGAGGAAGGAAAATGTTCTGGAACCCGGTGGTCTGGGGGACGGTGCTGCCAGGTGGCGGGAACAAGAGGAGGAAGGAGGAAACAGCTTTATTAGACAGGAACCATAAGTCTGAGAGGAAACAGGTAGCGATAGACTAAGAAATTCCTGACGAAGTGAAACTTCAAGTCCATGATTCCTGTTAATCCGTGGCATTAATCATGATGAGGAAGCCTTTGATGAAGATGCGCTTGAACGAGCCTAAAATTATCGCCTGCTGCGGCCCTGAAGACAGGTGAACCAGGTGTAGGAGTCCCAGCTGCTTCTTTTTTCGCATTTTCAGTAATTTCTTGGGCGGCATGAATGCAGTTGGCATGAAAGACAGAGTCACCTCCAGATCGAACAAGGCAGTGGAGAAGACAAGAGAACCAGATTTTACCCTGCCCCACCTCCTTATTCACAAAACAAAATGACAATTTATTACCATTTTTTATAATTCATGTTACTAAGTAATTATGTAATTATTATTATTATGCCCAATGTAAAAACCCGTACCACACCAACGTTTCTTAGCTACATCAGAAAACTATCACTAAAACCACAAATAATCAAAATGGAAAACAGGGCTTCCAATGTAAAAGCCAAAAAATCCTCAAACTGACGATAAATGGTGGTCTTCTAATGTATTGAAGCAACAAATAGCTGAGAAGATCAATAAAGCAATGGTATCCCAAAACCCCGGCAGAGTTTCAGCAGAGTTGTCACATAATGGATGCATGTGGGCAAGGAACAAGAAATTTAACAGATGCAAATAAAGAAACATGTCAAATGTTTTGAAGGTTCTGGGAAATTAATGGTAGCAGAAGAACTTGGAAGTACCGCAGCTACAGTTGCATCTGGGTTACCTCCAAACTCTCTATACACACAATCACTTGAAATTATGGCTAAAACAGAACAAGATATAGGGGATTACGAACGTGCATATTGCAAAGATGTACATGAACAGGTTATCATGATATTTGAGGAATGGTTACAAAACAGATTTACAGCTTACCAGAAGGAACGAGTGGTTTTGGAAAAACGCCGGTTTGAAAAGGATAGAGCGATTGTAAAAGCATCAAATAAAGTTTTAAAAAACCCAGAGTTAAAAATAGCTGAAGAAGCAAGAACTAAAGAACACAATGAACACATGTCAGTTGTGCAAAATATATTGAACCAACTACCAAAAGACATGGAAAATCACAACACAGCGGTGACGACTTTTATCAAGCTTTTTAACAGT